>CABFOV010004061.1:9373-47914 GCA_902141375.1 Timema poppense | reverse complement strand
ATATATATATATATATATATATATATATATATATATATATATATGCGTGTGTACAGTTTTTTGAGCTCTAGTTGTACAGAGATAATACTTAATTTTTAACGAAATAATTTATCTAATGCTATAGAGTTAGTAAATAAGTAAATCTTTAAAATTTTGATGTTATTTTTCCTTTAACCAATTAGAGGAAATGTTTGAACAGCAATGATCTATCTCTACCATTTTATACTGTATAGTCAATATTTACCTATTTTATTTCTCAAGATTTATAAACGTGGAATTTAATAGCGATGCGATAACCATAAAATGTTTAATACCTAGTAAAATGTTGAAAATTTTAACCGAAATTCAAAATTTTAATACGAGGTGTTGAACATTGTGGACTCATTATCAACCCTCTTTATTGGTCCAAATATACAAATGAGGACTTTAATTATTTAAAAATAAGATTATAAAATTTAAAACCGGGAGTAAAAAATAATTTACATAGGTATAGCGCACTTTTTACTCGGGTTTGCTAGTGTCTATTATTTCGTTTCACATATATTACGGGTTTTTTTAAACAATGGAGCGAGAAAGTACGTGCCCAGTTCCGTACCATTAATTTATTATAAATGTTTAAAAAAATACTTTTTCCCAAATGAAAATGTTGTGTACGAAACGCAAATATATAAATGACTAGATTTAAAATGAATATATTGTGATAAACCATTGTTGGTTTTTTATTTATACATTTCCTTTTACAGAACTTAACTTGGCCTAATTCTTGTATGTACTCTCAGCAAAACCTTGATATCAAACATTGAATAATTAATATAAAGCACTAGGCTAATGTATCACACTGTCTCAAAAACTTTGTAATTTCAAAATCAATGTTAAACAAATATTCGTTCACTGGATAGCGTGTTTAACCTATAATATTAATAATATAGGTAAGATTTTTTTTCAATCGGTAGTCGTGAAAAGTATGTTTTACTAATTCAATCTTTTTGTGTTTAAAATACTGATCTAATCATTTACAACTTTCATATTATTATTATTGTTATTTATCAAGCTAGAAAAGACTTAAGATAATTTGATTAATAAAAGTATATGTTATAATGTATAACACAGATAAATACAATATTTTAGTGGAAACGTACCCGCATCAGCCTAGAGGGAAACTAGAAAACAACATCATACAATATTGACATTAAAAACTTAATATATGCCTACTGATATTTATCATACCCTAAATAAAATTACGACTTATTACAATGATCGTTGTTCGATTGGTATAATATTACATTAACCCCTTAATTCATGTAAATACACTCATTTGGATCTTAGTTTAACGAAATACAACCTTGCTTGTGTGTATGTATCACTATCTAGCATTGAATAATTGATATAATACTTTTAGGAAGGATAACCTAACTGGGACTCAAACTGAAATTTAAGGTGTACCCACAACTGCGAGAACATAAGGATAAAGAAGTAAGAGAGTGTACCCACATTTGCGACAACTGATCCCTGTTCTTAGGATAAATATTTTTAATATATGTCTCGGATACATGGTGACCTCTCTAGGACATTCATAAATGCTCTTTAAAAACCTAATTTAGTAAATTTAAAACAAGGTCATTAACCTTAAATAGAAATGTCCCCATTACCATTATTAAATACGTTACGGACGTGAATCGAACTTTTGAGGCATCTACTTACTATATCGACACCAATTAACGTTAATTACAAACATCCAGTACTGTTCCCTCTTCCCTCCACGGGCTCATGTTTGTAAACATAACTCAATAAGAAAAATAAAATAAAAACTGTGTCACCTACATATACACCACGGTCACACATACCGTTTGTCATAAGTCTCATACGTAGAGTGAAATCTCAAGGGTATCTACTTGAGTATGTCACTATAAAACTTTCTTTTAACCAATAAACACATATTAGTTGGGTCAAAAATACAGTCAGTATAGTCACAAAATTATCGAAGCTTGTTCATAAAACCAGAACAAAGAATCATAATTACGTAGGTACGGTATTTTAACCACATTATGTTTTATTTTTACTATTATTATTTTAATTATAAGTCTTAAATAAATGGTGACCTCTCACGGACGTTCATCAATGTCTTAAAATTTATAAAACAGTTATTTAATAAATGTACACTACACGTCACTAGCGTTGGATGAAAATGTAAACAAACAATGGCCACCACCCAGACGGCATGGTCATAATACACGCCACTTACTGTTATTTACACGCCTCAACTGCCGTCTTGTCCTTAACATTTCCAAAATCTCCACCTGAATGCCACGATCACAATTATACCACACCTCAAACTCGACAGTTACCACCTACCAAACGTCATAGTTACATGTGTACCACCTCCCGGTCACAGGTGTACCGTTTGTCATGGACGTAGAGTGTACACTCAAGGTAATCCACTGGCTCAAGGAACGCCACTTACCGTTTATCATAACGTCACACTCTTATGACGTCAAAGAATATAATAATTAATTCAAACCTGACTTATTCAATTAGTAGACGTCCTTCTCTTGTGACGTTACTTTTGCACGTCACGCTCTTATGACGTCACAACACCAGCCCCTCAAACGTCCTATTTACAGTTGTTGGCTCAGTGACATAAATCGGATATACCTTGGCACCTACTACTCTGTTGGCACAGTGCTAGAAATGGGATAAAGCTACCCTATCACTACTCTTGGACATCAAGAGAGTGGAGGGATTTTTGGGGCTTGAACCCGTTCCTAGGTAACAAATGGGAAGAGGTTAATGTAGAACCAGTTATTCACGTACCTTCTATCAAGACAGCTGGGGAATTTTATAAAATATTTCATCTTGTGAATGTGAGGATAGCCAGGCCTCCACCGTGGTTCGGATTCCACGTTAAACTGTAGGTCCTCCATTTCATCTCACAATCACCCTACCATTACACATTAGCGTAAGTGCGTATAACCCGAACGGGTAGTAAGACGCGGTGCTAATAATAATAATATAAAATATTTCCAAGGTTGTTGTAAAATGCATAATGTTTACGGATCAGCGGTAAAACTTTTACCAAAATAATTCTACCACCTGACGGTCATTCAGGCTAAGTTTTGACGTCCCTGCTGCCTCAGATATAGCCAAAATAAAATTGTTAATAGAATAATTAGGAAGCCGGAATTGATATTGTACAAACCGCCTAAACAAACTTTTCTAGTTCTACATCATCAGAAGGAAACTGAATGAAGTAACAAGAAGTTTTTACCATGCACTAGGATAGATTCCAAACTTAGGCACAAATAAGCTATTTTGTTCAAGCCCAACAAAATGAAAATAAATATTTTGTGTTTTGGCCATTACAGTCTGGCATGCAGTTTAATAACTCTACATAACATTATGCTGAGTTTTAGAGCTAATATGAGGTCCTGGTGCATCTACTGAGCCTAAAGTAAAACCAGGATGGTCAACCGTATCCAAAATAAAACCAGGAGGGCCTACCATATCCCCCGGATTCGTGTTCTTAGTGTAACCTCTGACAACTGTTGGGGTATGACGTCTTGAGATTCACTCACCAAGTTATCTCGAGAAAAGGACAGATCCCAGGAGAGCAGCTAGGTAGGTGATCAGCTTGTCCTTAATTAAGACGTAGAACCACTACTTAGTCCAATTCAAGAAACTTCAAACCCCACCCACATCGTCAAGTGGGTTCGTGGTCGGTGTGCTCACAGTTATGAAAACATACAAAGCACATTTTAAATACATGTCAATAGCATCAAGTTTAAACACAGACAGCATAGTGGTGCAGAATATTAACTATCCGTTTCCAAGATAATGAAAATATCACTAAAGAAGGAAAAATAAGATGTACCATGTCTAAGAAATATTAGAAGTTAAAGGGAAAATAAGTTATTTATTTTATAAAAATTATACAATATACCAATGCTTTTCTCTATCTGAACAATCGATTTTATTTAGTTATAGAAAATACCTCATAAAGGCGATTATAATTGCCACATCCACATGTTATTAATGAAAACATTTTTGTGATCTAACAAAAATAAAATTATACATTGACATGCCAACATAAGTAATAAAACTGTTATTTGGTCTAACATAAAAGTGAATTTGATTAATAAAATAAATATTCGTCTAATACAAAGCTATATTGAATAAAAACTAATAAACCAGCCACTTTGAATAAACTGTAATTACTCAACGATAATTTTAAGTCCATTAATGGAACAAAAGGTATTAATAGCCATCCAAATAATCTGACAAAGAATATACAACTGATGTTTATTTAGTTACAAATGTTAATTTTGAAAAGTAAAAAGGTTGTATGCAAAATCTAAACGTTAAATTTAGAAGAAGAAAAAGCCACCTCAATGCTTACAGATGATAGCACTCTATCAGTCATAATAGCTCATCCTGCATTCAGTTTATGAGTTGCATTACAAATAAGTAGCGTGGGTGGCGTATCGGTACAGCACTGTGATTGGCTGCTATTTATAGCACAGGCTCAGTACACAATTTCGTTTGGCTGTTATTTACAGCATTGGCTAATTACAGTGTTTTCCCCTCCCTCACCAAGATTGACCCCCTTTCCACATCCATGAGAATATTTCCCCTCAATTTCCTGTATAGTTATTTCCATGACGACATAGGTTTAACGACCTGTTGTCCTCCTCCAATGTCGCAAAGGTTTATTTCTGGAGTTTTTTCCGTTGGTCTTTCATACGGTAATGGGTTTTCCCTGATGCCTCATACCTGTCGCTAGTTTGGCGGCTCAACAAGACAAGTTACCTTGATCTGTGTGATGTCATCATTGCGTGCGATGTCGCAACGATCCCCTTATATGTGGTAATTGGTTTCCACTGATGACTCATACCTTTCACAAGTTTGGCGGTTCGACAAGACAAGTCACCTCGATCTGTGTGACTTCATCAATGCGTGTGATGTTGCAACATTCCCCTTATATGTAGCAATCGGTTTTCACTGATGACTCATACCTTTCGCCAGTTTGGCGGCTTGACAAGACAAGTCGCATCGATCTGTGTGACGTCATCATTGCGTGCGATGTTGCAACACTGCAATTCTATTTGGCAATGGGTTTTCCCTGATGACTCATACATTTCACCAATTTGGTGGCTCGACAAGAAAGGTCACCTTGATCTGTGTGACGTCATCATTGCATGTGATGTCGCAACAATCCCCACTCTCTCCATTTTATTTGAAAATGGGTTTTCTCTGGTGACGTCATCGCTTTGTCGCAACCCTAGCTGGTAACAGCTATAAATATCAGCACCGGTTTTGAAATCCTTTCATTGTATAACTTGTCGTCGATTATAAAACACGCAACCCAGGATGAGTGATTACGCTTCGCTGACCGATCTTGGTGAGTAAATGTACTTTTCTAACAGGCACACTGATTGTTTATTTTTTGTCAAATCAAAGTATATATATATTTAACTTATTTCAAAATTACATTAAACCATGGCAGAGTTGTCTAAGTTTTTTAATTCATTATATTGTTATGATATTTAATCATGTTAAAGTTGTCGAAGGTTTTTAATTTATAATAAGTATATGATAATAAAACTATATATAATTTTAAGGTGTCCAGGCAGCTACTTTTTACGATGACATTTGGATAAAGCTACGTCAGAACAAGTGCTTATTATAATAAAGGGTAGTTTATTTAAAAAACTTGATTCCAAGCTATATTTAAATTGTAATTAATTTTGTTGGTAGTTTACTAATGATTGAATGTTATTTTCAAACAGTATAAACAAGAGTGGTTATAGTACATTCAATAATGTATTTTTATTTAAGAATAGTTTATTGAATACATTTATCACAAACTATACAATTATTTGATGGTGATAAAATAAAAACTAAATTTAATTTAAAAGATATTTTGAAAAAGTGTTCATTATAATCAACAAAATAATGTGTTTATTGAGGGTAGTGTTTTAAAATAACCCAATGCCATCAGTTTCTGTGACCCCTGGACTTATGAAAGACATTGCGTTGTCTAGGCTAAATTCACCAGAAAACAAACCCTTTAAAAATATTTTTTTTGTGTTTCAAAAGCACTCTTGTACTGTTTGAAAGTATCTAAACACCCGTTCTCACCGTTAAAAAATGCTGTCTTTTTCTATACAAAGCAAAGAGATCTGCAACAGTCACGATCCTGTACATAGGGAATATATGTAAATCTTGGCAGTTGGACGAAAACTCCTGATTAATGTGAAGCTTTTATTAACAGACACCAATAACAGGCTAACACTTCAAAGTGAGACGTGTGTTATCATAAATTACACATGTATATATCATTGCCCTTGACGAGGTAAGGGTGCTAAATGTCTCAGATTTATATAACACTCTGGAGATTATTTTATCTTACTATTATATAACGTGGATGATCTGTTTATTAATTTTAAATTCAAGCTACACTGAATATCAAAATAAACTTTTGAGTTGCATTTTTTAGAGAACGAGCTGTGAGGAGATCCTTAAACATCCACGGATCTGATGGCCCTTGGTGTCTACCTAGAGGAATTTACCACAAATGGTTGGTAATTGTTGGCCAATGTAAGACCAGATTTGTAAGAACCAAATAATAAACCAAATAGCATAATGTAAAAGTGTTTCGAAATGTGAATAATATACTAAACTGGTAGGGTTATTTTTATGAACAAAATAGGGGATTATTAGTTTTTTCTTTTATAAATGCTAAATGGTAAATGTGATATTGATTTAAGATTGTTTCCTTGTTGCAATATTATTGTATGACACCTTGGCTCCGTTAATAGAATACCTACCTCCGGATTTATGTGTTCTGGGTTCGATTCCTGGCAGAAGCATAGGTATTATTGTGAAAATGACTATGCAAATAAATAGGTAGTTTATATATAATTATTCATGGCCATCACATAAGTTGAAAGATTCTAATACAAAGTTATGTTTGTTTCAGATGTATGGGACCACTGTAAGATGTCTCCTGCACATCAGGTATCTGTGGATGTTCCGGTAATGTCACCTCCATCAGCAACTCTAGTGCCACACGCGGCTATAAAGGACATTTGCTCGGCTCTGGATCCAATTTATGCACCCATAAGTGAGATTATTATTTTACGTTAAAATAGTAAAAATATTGATATATAAAATCTTATTAATATTTCAAAAAATTTGAGAAATAATTATAAGTTTAAAGAGCATATAATGAGTAGATTGCTTAGTAAACATCTATAATAGAATACTCATAGGTGAAAAAAATTCAAACATTGTGTAAAATAAGCAAGAGTATTTTAAATTGGTTAGTTAGAGAAACTGAGGAGTCCGATTTAATATTCGATATGCATATTGTCCACTCCTAAGATAAAATATATATAAAATGGTTATTTTGTTTTCAGGATTATTTTGCTGAATTATATGATAACATTTTTGATTTAAAAGTGCAAAGAATGGATTTCTTAAGCTAACTTTGGTTCGAAGAATATTTTTTCAGGTGCTTAGTTTGATGTTAGTTGAACTTGTGTTTGAATTAAAAATCTTGAATTTTAGCTCAAATGGATATTGGAGATGCTGGTCCAAGCCATAGAAACGACTACGTCTCGAGCCAAACACATACAGCACCCCTTTAGCAGGTGGAAGCTTTTCCGCCTACAGGCAGTAGAGGTGTCATCCCACAAGCCAGGGATGCCGGAAATGTTGGCTCCACCCACCCGATTCCAAGCCGTGTGAAAGACTCGGTCCCGACCCCAACATTCACAGCCCCCATTCAGCTGGTTGGATCTTTGCCGCCTTCAGATCACGGAAGCGTCTTCTCACAAGCCAGCTGTGTAGGATCGAGGCAGGTAGGAACCAGAGCTCCCCTTCAAGGCTTGGATATGGTGGTGGTAGGGCCATCAACACCACCACAGACGGGAATTGGTGGCTTGGTAAATCAGGTTGTGGAGCATTGTCGAATGGTATCTCTCTTCGAATCGTCGAGGATAGAATAAAACAACTGAGACATTTATTTTATACTGATCGAGAATATACCGTACATCTTGGTGATAAAGCTAGCGATCTTGATGGATTAAGCTGGCTTGAAGATAAAATTACTATTTTGCTTAATCGGCTGCAGGACCATGGTGTCAGCGCCGATGATCATATCGGCTTACTGTTTAACAGCCCGGAGTCGACGTTGAAACCTGTATTCGTCTCTTTAGGCAAGGGGATCAGTTAGACGCTCGAGCCGTGCTCGATAACGTAAGTCGCGTGTTGCAGAGTAATAGCTTGTTCTTAAGTACAGCACCACTTTACGTTAAACTCAGCAATTTTAAGAAGCCTCGTGGGAGTGCACGTCATTGTGATAAGCTATCCCCTGCTAGTACAAATATCCATTACAACCAAGGAATTATTACGATTCAAAATGGCGACACTCTTTGCCTTGCCATTAGGTTGATTGTTGCCAAATATATATATGATAATAAAATAGACCCATGATGTATGGATATGAACAGCATTAACAAATAAAAGTGGATCGTCCAATTCTAAAACTCAAAGCAGAGCAACTATTCCATCATACCCGTGTGAATATTTTGAAATTTGGTGGGCTCACTGAACTGAAACAATTTTAAACATAAATCTCCGAATATATAATCACAGTTTTCTGAGAATGTCGGGGGAGTCAAGTCTTATATAAGGGGCCTACCCGTCCTGAACATTCTTTTAAGGGCTATCTGGATTTGTATTTTCACGACGATAATCAAAACCATTTTGATGTAATGACATCCTTGACAGCCACATTCAAGTTCGGGTACTTTTGCCGTGAATGTCGTGTGCCGTTTATTAATAAGAACAATCACAAATTTGAATCTGCGTTTAAAAAGTGCTACGGTAAACATTTTTGCAGTGGAAGTATAATTGTGGCCTGTAAGGACTGTGGGTGCTGGTCCACAAACCAGCCTTGTTTTGATAACCATAAACGTACCGGTTATTGCAGAGGTCACATGTCAATCTTTGATGTCAAAAATGTTTGTGAGGTCTGTGGGCAATTTTTCAGTTTGAAAAAAAACAGAATTTTCACAGAGGTGTCATTATGGCCCACTCCACTTTATTGCTTACTAAACTTTCTCCCAATGTCGTTGTCCAAGATGCCCAAAACATTCGGCTTGGATGAGTCCTTGGCAAAGGGACATTCCCTCAATTTTTTAATAAAAAAAGGCAGGGTATAGGGGTCCCTTGCCGCCAAAGGAGGACTACGGCATCGGTGAGATATCATTTGAGGAAAAGGAACACTTTGAGAAGTGTTATGACGTGCTGGTCAAAGAAAATGATGTATTTGATTTTAGCCGCGAGCTATAACTGTATTGTGTGAAAGATGTAGAGATACTACGGAAGCTCTGTCTAAAGTTTAGAGACATGCTAATGGAAAAAGCAAAGGTGGATCCTTTCAGAGAAGCATTTACGATGGCGGGAGCGGCCATGTTGGTAACCACCGAAGTCATCTTAAGGATAATACACTCGATATCATCCGTAAGAGTGGCTATCGGTGTGTAGACCAACAGTCGCACATCGCTGTACAATGTCTTTGCTGAGGTCAATAAACACCATGTTTCTATCCTTCATGCGGGCAACGGCCGTGAGTAATATATATTAGGGTGACGTGTAGACGGCGTTGTCATAGTTGGAGATACCAACACCGTCTTTCAGTTCTGGGGGTGTTATTGGCACTGGTACACTCTCTGTTATCCTGACAGGACCACTTCTATTAAAAGCAACCTCCAAGAAGCCATGGAGACGTGGTATAAAACGACCATGGCCTGCGTGAAAAAATTTAAGACTGTTGGCTACATGGCAGTAGAGATGTGGGTGTGTACGTTTAATGCAATTAAATCCTCAGACAAGGTTTAAAAGTATTTGTACTTTAGAACAAGGTGTAGATCAAAGAGCCCATCAGTCCCAAGGACACATTATTTGACTGGCCTACAAATTGTCTCATACTGTTCCATGAAGCAGACCTTTCTTGTGAAGAAAATATCAAGTACTTGGATGTGTGTTCATTGCATATTTACGTTTGCAAGTAAAAAAATATCCTTTCAGCCTTCCAAAAATTTAACTGGAACCAAATTGTCCGTCTATATATCAAGTAGAAGGCATAGCTAAAGCTACCGTGACGCCTCCGCTGGATTTATTCATGCCCGTATTGCCTACACGGATGCATGACAAGTTAATGTTCATCTTTTACAGGAAATGGGAGGAAGAGAAAAACCAATGCGTATGTCAGCACAACGACAAGTAAAATCGCTGGTTGAAAGGAGCCTGCGTGTTTGACAAGATCCGGAAAACCGTTGAGAAAGGCTACACCGTTGAAGCCGTACACGAAGTGTGGAAATACAATGTATCTGTTTACGATTGTTAGGGACGTTCTAGCGAATTGTGTCACTGGTACATAGATTCTTTTTTTTGAAAAATATGAAGTCGTGGGATGGCCAGAGTGTTATACCTCACAATATGAGAACTTAACTGATATTCAAAACTATGAGGAAAGGGAAGGTGAAAACTCGATTTTGATTCTGTTTGTAAAAACCCTGGTCTCGCACTTTGGCTAAACTCTTTTTAAATTCTCTTTGGGGAATGTTTAGGATCCGTACATCAACGTGGACAGCGTCATTGATGTTAAAAATGAAGCTATGTTCCCCAATTACAAGGATACGCGTGACGTATTGCGCCTCAACCCCAACTCAAGTGTGGTGGTTGCATGCTACACGACTGCTGTGGCTAGGTTTCACTTATACAGCATCATTGAAAAATTGGGGGACCACATTTATTTATCATGATGCAGATAGTGTTATATTCACGGAACACCCTGACGATTGGAGTCCACAGGCCGGATACATTTTAGGTGGCCTTATTGACGAACTTCAGGATTATGGTCTGGAAAGCTATGTTAGAGCCTTTGTATGTGGTTGCCCAAATAATTACGCGTACCGAGCTTGTGTTGGTGGCGATCCTGCCAAAACAAAAACTGTGTGCAAGGTCCATGGAATCACCATAAACTACGGCAACTGGAATTTAATTAATTTTGACGTTTTGAAAGCGATGGTCACCGAAGTGGCTGTGGAAAGTTACAAACAGATACCCCACAAAATAGTAAGAAATGTTCTTGCGACTGTATTTACCGTTTCGCAAAATAATTCTACTGGACCGTGTACACAAAACGATTGTTAGCTGATTTTTAATACGTTACCTTTTGATTATCACAGTCCTTGTACACGCTCTCACCACGACTAAAAGTTTATCATTTACACGGGAAGAATAACCATATTCCCCCTCCCCCCCCTTCAATTCTAGACAGTTCCATTGACATACCATTTTTCAAAGATTTGAGATATTTTTTCTGAATGAAAACACACATATTTTTATTGATTTATTTTATGTACCTGGGATACTTTTTTATATTGTATATCCACCAGTACAATCCTCCACCTACCCGATTATTTCTAGTCAAATAAAATTAATTATATATATTTATTTTAATTCTTGTCAAATTGGTTTATTTGTTTTTACCTTGTATATTTTAAATTGTAACCATCTGTCTTTGTATATATAATTATATATCCAATCATACTTTTTAACCCGGACTTTGTAAATTAGCTTAGATATTTAGTACAGAGGCCACTATTCCTGCTATGACCTCAATAAATTGATTATTGTTTCATAAACATGTATAATATACTTCAAGATGTAAGATATATTTTGTAAATACATATTCTATAAATATCTTTTTTGTTCTAAATAAATACTCCAAGTATTCTTTTTACGTCTTAAACTATATTCTAAAACTGTAGTGTTTGTATAAATAAATATTATAAAAATTTAATTTTCGTGTTTTAACGTTTACACCGCTCCCTTCTATCCTAAATACACGTTATTTTAGCTTATAGGCTTAGTTTCAAACATTATGGAGAAGTTATAAAGTCAATTTTCGGATATAACAAGTGATCCTTACGGCTGTGGAAAGTTACATTTTTTAGACAACTTTATTCGTTACTTGGACATAATGTGTGACGTTAAATTTTATAAATTCACCTGGTATTATGCTTTATGGCAACCGGGATTTGAACAAGACGGGTCAAGTCCACCAGTCATATTCTGTAAGGGCTTGCTAGAAATGGATGACGACTGTAATGACGCTCCACAGCTGATTATACTGGACGACCTCATGCGTGAAACCAACGAAGTGGTCGTCGATTTTTCACCAAAGGATGCCATTATCAAAATATTAGCGTCATGTACCTTACACAAATATATTCCACCAGTTCAAGGGCCAAAGAAACATTTCCTTAAACGCACACTATATCGTGCTTTATACAAATCCCAGGGATAAAGCTCAGATTCAACCCTTTGCACGTCAGGTATGTCCAGAAAATCCACGTGTTGTACAAGAGGTTTACGGTGATGATACAAGTACTTCTCATGAATATATATATATATAGTTAGATTTCAAGCAAGGTACATACGAATTGTCCAGATATAGAACCTGCACAAATGGTGGGGGCTGTGTGTACCTACCACGCAAAAGCTAAAATGACAGCGACACTTCCCGATTACATATAATTGTATAACCATCCGTCCCAAAGTGCTGAGGTAAGCTTGCAATGTATCGCATGAACCCGCAGCAAAGTGTCTCCTTGATGAAAAGGGCAGACAAGCAACTGATTGACTCTCTTTGCGAATGTGCCTACAACAATGTAAAAGCTAGAGTGCCGTTTGAAATTCGCAGAATACAAAGTTACGTGCTCACAAGCAGGTGTTGCGCAAACTGGTCAAAAGAGGAGAGTTCTGAAAGAAGAAGACGAGACGACTACTCGTTCAGAAAGAGGAAGCGTTCACACCCTTAATTTTAGCCCCTTTAATCAGCAGTGTACTCAGTTCCTTTTTCAACAAGTAGATAATGTAAAACATGAAAAAGAATATATTGGTGTCCCCGGAAATATTACACCGTTACTAGCAACATCACCAACAAGTGGCATCGGCCACAAATCTAGTGGTCTCCGAGCTGGAAAAGGAAATTGAAAAAATCCTTGCTTCAAAACTTGACAAGTCTAAATGGACTTTATACCATTAAGTGCTACAGAGTTATCTGCTCTTTATCCAGCACCCTCCACCACCTGAAAATAGCGCCATAGCATGACCTCAAGTATCTGCACCTCCCATGCCTGATGTACTCAATACTGTACCCGTACAAGCACATAAAGAGTCTGAACTTTTACTAGAATATATTATTTGTCCTACGTAATGAGAGCAGGGTGGCACGGATTGTAACGACTTCGCAGATTGTAACGTATTCATCGTTCTGGATAATTCATTGCGTAAGACAAATAATTAAGTTAACAATAAATAGATTTATTATAGAAAAACATATGTGAGATATAAGATTACAATAGTTAAACAAGATTAATGCTGGTTGACAATTGAACGTGTAATATATAAGTTCAGGAAACAAGTGGGCATATCGTGGATTCTGGAAAACTTTATGTTAAATGCAAGATGTGTTGACATATTATAGCAAGACCAAACAATAGAATTGTTTTGCAGATGCTCGGGTAATATTAAGCGTCCAAGCTTATTATGGTAAATGAAGTAGGCTGGAAGAGCCTGTTCACTATCAAAACAGCTGGGCAAGCGCCAGGTTACTGTCAGTAGGGTCTAAAAGAGAAAACAGTGAAATTATTACCAATTACCAATGAAAGTTCATTGTAAATCCTATAAGTTTAGAGTTACTATTATATACGAGTATACATAACTTGAACTAGCTTGCTTGATTGGGACTTAAGAAAGTCCTAAAGATACATTGTATAATAAATTATATGAGAAAGGTTTGTTAATTACATTGGTAGATGGCTATCAAACAGTTGTCAATACCAAATAGTACTATGGCCGGTCCTTTTCCCAATAGGTACTGTCAGAGCAATCAATAGTACATTTGTACAATAACCCATTCCCTGGGGTACAACACTACTTTAGAACACACTATCATTTAATACTTAGTCATTAGGAGCCCACGACGGGCTAAACGCAAGGGTATTAGCTGCGTGGACCCCATTATAGAAACTAGAGGAGTTCCGCGCTTTACCCACCCCAGCTAATACCACACGCAAAGCGTGCTAACAAGAATTATTCAACACATAGACCCAACTGGATCCAAGAAAAAGGACTGACAACCTGGTTGTAGCCATACAAAAATCAAACAACTGAACACGACGTCCACGGCGTCATGGGAAAATAGACTAGTCATAAGGACTAAAAAGGAAGTACTGTACTTGTGAAGAAAATCAACTTTAATGACTAGGTCCTTATTACCTCTTGAGCTCAAGGCAACTATATTTAAACTATGTCATATGGAAATAAGGAGATCTTAGTCACTTGAACTAATATAAGAAGTCTGAAAGACTCGAGAACACATTAGAATCACTTTGACTGCACCAACTAAGTCAGAAGGACACAAAACCAAAATCTAGTCACCTTGACTGAAATAATAAATCTAGAAAAATAGTCACCTAGACTATATAAACTAAATCAATAGGACATGGTAAACATTATTGTCACCTCGATTATACAAAGTAAGTCTGAAGGACATGACAAACATTATTGTCGCCTTGACTATACAAACTAGGTCTGAAGGACATGACAAACATTATAGTCACTTCGACTATACAAACTAAATTTGAAGGAAATGAAAACCATTATTGTCGCCTCAATTATACAAACTAAGTCTGAAGGACATGACAAACATTATAGTCGCCTAGACTATACAAACTAAGTCTGAAGGACATGACAAACATTATAGTCACTTCGACTATACAAACTAAATTTGAAGGAAATGAAAACCATTATTGTCGCCTCAATTATACAAACTAAGTCTGAAGGACATGACAAACATTATAGTCGCCAAGACCATACAAACTAAGTCTGAAGGACATGACAAACATTATAGTCACCTCGACTATACAAACTAAATCTGAAGGAAATGACAAACATTATTGTTGCCTTGACTATACAAACTAATTCTGAAGGACATGAAAACAAATTCTAGTCTGTTATACTAGACCCATAAGTCTGCTGGACTTATTAATAACTCCTTGATACTTTGAAGATCGAATAGAATTTCTCTCGACGACGTGGTGAGACCCACGATCCAAACTTCATGGCGAACAGATACGTCTGTAGATGATAGAGCGGCAACTCTTTCTACAATGATACCACGTGCTGAAGTACAATAAGTGAATCTGAGCGGCATTCATTAAATACGATTTCTCTGGTCAAATAGAAATAAAAGGATTTAAGCGTAGACACAGGCAAATGGGAGAGACTGAAACAAGGGGGGACAGGAAAAGAAAGAGAGGAGGGTAAGGAAAAGACAGAAATCCCAAGGAACACCGCAAGGGCAGCAGTGCTCTAGGCTAGTGACATCGCTTCCAAGCCGGTCTCGTCCATTTCAACTATTGGATAACACAGCGAGGACGTGTGTGAGATTGACCATGCTGGTGTCTCCGCCAAACTTATCGTAATTTTCTTTGAAAGCATGGTGATTGTATCCGAGCCCATCCTGTTATGGTGAATAAGTCTTGAAGGATATTATTACTAAATAAATCAGTTTTATTTTTCTTCTTTGGATTCAGCTATAGTATTTTTCTGAGGATTCGTCTCGTGAGTGTTATTTTACACACTTGTAGTATTTTCTTCTCGGAAGCATGGTGGCTGTATCCAAACCCATCCAGTCATGGAAAGTAGATGTTGAAGCATATTATACATAGATAATTATGTCAAATTTAATTCTCTTCTTAGGATTCCGCTATTAAAATTATCATAATTTAGTACTTTTATGTAGGCTCGTGGTGCAGATGTCAATTTTACATAATTGACATGCTACATTACCAATAGTTCTGTGAACAGTAGACCTCGCTCCCTACATATTATTATCGTTACTACAGTCTTACTTGTAGTTCTGTGAACAGTAGACTTCACTACCTCCATGTTATTATCGTTACTACAGTCTTACTAGTAGTTCTGTGAACAGTAGACCTCCCTCCCTCCATGTTATTATCGTTACTACAGTATTACTAGTAGTTCTGTAAACAATAGACCTTTCTCCCTCCATGTTAATATCGTTACAACAGTCTTACTAGTAGTTCTGTAAACAGTAGACCTCCCTCCATGTTATTATCGTTACTACAGTCTTACTAGTAGTTCTGTAAACAATAGACCTTTCTCCCTCCATGTTAATATCGTTACAACAGTCTTACTTGTAGTTCTGTGAACAGTAGACTTCACTCCCTCCTTGTTATTATCCTTACTACAGTCTTACTAGTAGTTCTGTGAACAGTAGACTTAGCTCCCTCCATATTATTATCTTTACTACAGTCTTACTAGTAGTTCTGTGAACAGTAGACTTCACTCCCTCCTTGTTATTATCTTTACTACAGTCTTACTAGTAGTTTCTGTGAACAGTAGACCTCGCTCCCTCCATGTTATTATCGTTACTACAGTCTTACTAGTAGTTCTGTGAACAGTAGACCTCCATCCATGTTAATATCGTTACTACAGTCTTACTAGTTGTTCTGTGAACAGTAGACCTCACTCCCTCCTTGTTATTATCGTTACTACTGTCCTACTAGTAGCTCTGTGAACAGTAGACCTAGCTCCTTACATGTTATCGTCGTTTTCACAGTCTTAAACTTTTTTATCGGTTTTCAAGTTGAAATTTCTCATATTATATTTCTTTTGATGTTAAGTTAATATTTCCTTTTTTTCTATCAAGTTAAAAAAATATTAAGAAGTTTTTTGATGGCACATTTTATTCAAAAAGAGAAAAAGTTCTTCACGGGGGCTAAGATGTCTCTCTCATAATAAAGTTACAATATAAAAACTCACATACGTCGTCGGCATATGTTTTAAGAATGTAACTGCCTAATTTAATTCAAATTATTCAACGCATTTGACATTAGTAATGGAATGAGTAGAGAAATACCAAACGATCGAGTTAAAACAGAACCTCGCTTCGCTTAGTCAACTATACCATCACCTTATAAAAATTCTACTTTTGTCGCAACATTGCTGTTTTTAGAGTGGATTTTTACAGGGCAGACACTTTTAAAAGAAGGTAACTATAATGCCATGTAAAGTTTAGTACAATATATGTTTTTAAATTTGAAACTGTATGGACTCGAGATGCGATAATAATCTGCAGTAAACAAGATTGTTTACCAAAACAAAGCTTATTTTATTTAATAATATGTAGTTAAACATTTCAATACCGATTTTACGCTCCCAGATCCAAGCATTTCGTCCATTATGAACTGAATCTAGCTACCCATTTCTGATACCCGCATCTATACGCTTTTAAGATAGGAATTTTAATGGTAATATTGGTGTGAAGGAGGAGTTAAAAACCATTAAAAAGCACCTCATTCATCGGTCCGGAATTCGTGCCCTGTAATTCCTCTTACTGCCAAACCATACCGAGCGAGGCTGACACCATTGTCCATGTACCCACCTTTGTGGCTATTATTATTATCATCAGAGAATTACTCTAGGGAATAGGGATTTTGAGTATGGATTATAATAAATATTCTCGAGTTCCCGTTGATTAAAGATAGGAAATCCACAGAGATGAATCACATGAAAAAACAACAGTTGAACTCTCTCAGATTCGAACTTTGACCTCTCGTAAACAGAAAACCAGTTGATTACGAGTTTGATACGGGTATTATTTTCTCCTCATCCCAAGCTAACAACGCGGCTAGATTGCTCTCATCAAAGATATCCGTAAAATCGTTAACGCACGCGCAGATCGGCGCTAATTGGTGAACGTGAAGGAGGAGAAAATGCTTGGTGGTGCCCGACGCTGTGAGACGCGACTTGACGTGGCTAGTGTCGGTGCGGGCGTCGCTTTGTTAACAACACACAGACATCTCGCAAGGATCGGTTTCCGGACCAACCGGCACGCGTGAGTTAGGAGATAATACGAGTCAAGGCAGGTTTTGGAAGACGGGGTACTAGGACACAAGATAGTTGATGGTGGCAACAAACTATTAGTTCGCTTGATATTCACTAAGTTATATTTGTAATCATCCTTGCAGGAAAATAACCGATGGTAAAACTATAATATTTCCGAACAATTATTTAAACCAATTACATAAAAACTAGATACAAAAATGTGATCTATAAATGAAATAAACTACATATTTCTCGGGTGCTCAAATATCACTATAGATATTTTATACAACATCTTTTTACTTGTAATATTGAAATAAGAAGCTGTAAAATGCTTTCTTAAGAATTAAAAATGCTAATAGCGTATAGTTTTCACGAATTAAAATCCTTGTTTAGTTCATATTTAGATAGTGATGATTCAATCAATTGAACTGTTCCATATTTGATACTTTTTGTCTTGCTCTATAAATTAAAACAATTTAACAGTTTAGCATAAAATATGTATGTTTCGTGTTTGTGCATTTAATAAAACAACAATGTATTTATATGCTCTTTCGATGGGCGCGCGGACTAAGGCATTAACCTCGTTTTGTCTGGATTACCGATGATGTGGAGGTCATGGTTCGAATACCGGCCGTGTTTTCTGGGGGTGTTTTTTGTCTACATGGCTTTACACTCTAACATCACGCAAATGTGGGTACCTTTGAAAACAATTTCCACATTCACTTTCCCTACTTTATTAGGGTAAATATGCTGATATTCCGGACGGGTACTTAGACATGGGTCGTTGATAATAACACTGCAAACATTTAAAGTTTGAACAAAACCAATAGGAATGTTTTCGGTTTACCTTGGCCTATCTTTTAAAGTATAAAACACTAAATAATAGTTTACATGTTTAATCTTGTCTTAATCGAACATTAAGGAATGAATTAGATTTAAGCCACCAATGAGGAGATAAACGCTTTGATTGATGTAGTCCTGCCCTACAAGATTTAGTGCTTCCTATTATCTACTGTAGATATCAGAACCAGGATTAACTTTTCAATATTTTGAACAAAATAATATTTAGTTAAAATGACGGAATGATTTGTTTGTTTCCGAGAAATATGACACATGTGTGATGTTAGTTTAGTGTTTACTATTCTATTAATAAAATAAAGATAATAAAATTTAACTTATAGCTTCGAAATCATTACATTTGTGTTTACATATATCATATAAAATACGTATATGTATAAATGTATATTTGGATTTTAATGGCATAAGTCTGTTAATTTTATTATTTACAACGTTTTTGTGTTTGTTGAGGATAACTCTTAACTTACCAAATTTCATTTATGAAGATAAAAACGGCAACGTTAATGACAATGCTTTATTCTATTTGAATTAGGGGCCTATATTTAAAAAGATTAGAAATATTTTTCAAGGAAATTGTTCAGAAATTATGACTACATTCTAACTAAATTTTAACATACACCTATAATCACCTTATATTTATGCATGCATTTTATTTCTATAATTTAAAAGCGTTTATTGTCATTATTTAACGTGAATTTTGGAAATGCAAGGGCATTCCAACACAAGACTTGTAGCCTTTTTAATCCAGGAGAGCACAGATAGATCTAAAATCAACTCTTTTTCCAGGAATTATAATTTATAGAGAATAGGATAAAGCAAAACACATCACTTTAATTTAAAGCCTGAATCTAACCATGGTGTCCTTGAACCACCGAAGTGAAATAACTCACTTAATAGAACGCTTAGAACGTATAAACCAAACGGGTAGTAAGAAGTGGTGATAAATTAAAGTTTAGAAATATTTATATTTAAATGTCAACGATCTTATATGTATTTGTTTTGGAGGATATTTGATAAGTAATATTTTAAAGTTGCTTAGTTTGCCCATAAGAATAATTATAAGCATCTGACACTTGGATTGGTGAGTTCACGGACTAAACACCAAGCTCATCTGGTCTATATTCTTTAAATTGAGAAATCACACCTGGAGACGGGAATTGAACCAGGGACCTTTGATTTAGTACGCTAATGCTCTAAACACTGAGCTATATAGAAGTCATCACGTGCTCAAGCTCATTCTTCACTCATATTATAAGGCAGAGTCCATGATGGACATACCTTAAAAATAAGAGTGAAAATGACACTTGGCACGGGATGACTCCTGGATAATTTGGTGGCTAAGCAGATAATTGGTGTACTAATCCAAAGGTCCCGGGATCGATTTCCGTGTCCAGGTGTAATTTTTCAATTGGAAGAATATACTATTTAGCTGCGGCTATAGCCGTGGTTAGTAACTATAATAGCTTGGCTATTTAATCCATCATCATCATATATAGTTTGCCAGTGACAAGGAGATTGTAGTTCATATTACGGCGAGGAGTTTATTCTTCAGTGGTTTTCTATTATTTCTTCACGCAAATGTGGTTAAATTTACTCCATATTCGGACCTTTCTCATCCCTAACCCAATTTAAAAAAGTATAGGTTGAACAACTAGTAATACATGGTAGAAAAATGCAACAAATACTTTACGTCCAGCCCCCCGATTCCTAATTTATCACTGTTGAAAAAATATTAATTTTTTAAAGGATTATCCGTATCGGGGATTACTTGGGACCCATAGCTGAGTGTCTAGTGGCGCTACCAGTTTAAATAAGATACCAAACGATTAAAGTATTGTATAATTAATTATTTAGGCGAAACGGTATTGGGTTTACGTCCGTACCCGTACCTCAAGTGGGCATCGGTATATTGGAAATTACCTGAACAAAGCAAGTCCCATTACCAAACTACCCAAGTTAAGAATACACGTGATACTGATAAACCACCGGTAAGAAAAACCTAATCCTTAGCCAATACAAATTTGACTGTATAAATAATTATATTAAATGAAATATTTAAGGTGCACTTTAAACATAACTTACAAACTAACAGCCAGAGCAGTAATACTACTAAAGTACCAGAACTAGAGTTTATATATTTTATAATTCTTTTAAAATCGATGACATGGCTAGAATATAGCTTTTCTATAGTGAAGGTTGAATTTAGAGGAAAACTACGCGTATTTTAATTGAGAGAAAGTAGTATGCAGCATAGGAAAATACACAGTCAATAAACCGGACCTGGATTCAATCCTCAACGTTCCTGGGGCAAAAAAACCAGACTTGATGAACCTGACATTTAGTCTGCAGTATTGCAAGTAGCAAGGACATTAACATTCTTCGTCTGTAACGTCCGGAATTAAACTAGGCACGTGTTTGAACCCCGAGAAACTCTTAACAGGAAATATCGGTAGGAATCTAAACCAACGTTATTTTGATTATTTATTCAGCTCTAATGAGCTTTGAACAAGACAGATCTAACGTTTATATTATATATACACCAGTTTTTTTCATTATTTCTACATGAGAATGTGAATGCACTGTTTATACTCATTATTTGGCCCCATATCCTATTTTCTCTCTACTCATATAACCTTGTATGACATTTCCCCCCTACTCGTCATTTGACCCAATGTGATATTTCTCACTACTCATTATTTTACCCAATGTGATATTTTATCTCCACTCATTATTTTACTCAATGTGATATTTTATCTCCACTCATCATTTTACCCAATGTGATATTTCTCACTACTCATTATTTTACCCAATGTGATATTTTATCTCCACTAATTATTTTACCCAATTTGATATTTTCTCACTACTCACTATTTGGATCTGTAAGAAAATTCTTCTCAACTCATTGTTGTTAAATTCTATTTATTCCGGTTTTAAATGTGATACAACTACGGGTATGAAACAACACTGAGAAAGCTGAAACTAATTTCAATCACATGCGCAAACTTTAATATTAACGCTATTGATTAAATTAGGCTTAAGCAAAAGCTGTATAGTATGAATAAAACAAATATATTTCTGTTCAAACTTATACAATTGTAATAATTTCAATGTTATGACCAAAGCAATTTCTTCCAGTTTTTTAAAACCTGTGCAACCCGATTAAAAAAGATGTCCTCCTTAAAAAATAATGATTATGTTAATCTTGGAAACTGACATGGACAAACATTCACAAACTAATATGGAGTATATGATTTTAAGCTTAACTGATTAGC
This sequence comes from Timema poppense, assembly GCA_902141375.1. Taxonomy (NCBI): domain Eukaryota; kingdom Metazoa; phylum Arthropoda; class Insecta; order Phasmatodea; family Timematidae; genus Timema; species Timema poppense. The sequence goes on along the minus strand of CABFOV010004061.1, from coordinate 25,793 downwards.
CAATGATGAATCGTAAACGGTTTAATAGAGATAAAACATTGTTTTAGTTAAAGTTAAAAATCGATATATTTCACCTGTCAATGAGTGATCAGGATTAATAAAATATCCTAAGTGTGAAACTCCTTCGGAAGTAGGAAGTGGCCGTGTGAACCATGAGTGGTGACAACTTCACGTCGGTGTCGACAATGTGGCCCGAGCAGGTCAACTGCACCATGGACTGCGTTATGGGCTCTGGTGGCCTTAACATTACTCTCACGGAACTAAGCAAGGAGGAAATGGGAGAAATGTTGCACATGTGGGCCCAGCGGTACTTTGTCTACAAGGACATAGGCAACATTCTCCTCATCTCGTGCTACGTCCCTCTCTTCCTACTGGCTGCTGCAGCCAACACGCTGGTCATTATAGTGGTCATCAAGTACCACTACATGTGCAGGTAGGTGCTACGTCCCTCTCTTCCTACTGACAATCAATGATCTGGTCATTATAGTGGTCATAAAGTACAACTACATGTGCAGGTAGGTGCTACGTCCCTCTCTTCCTACTGACAATCAATGATCTGGTCATTATAGTGGTCATAAAGTACAACTACATGTGCAGGTAGGTGCTACGTCCCTCTCTTCCTACTGACAATCAATGATCTGGTCATTATAGTGGTCATAAAGTACAACTACATGTGCAGGTAGGTGCTACGTCCCTCTCTTCCTACTGACAATCAATGATCTGGTCATTATAGTGGTCATAAAGTACAACTACATGTGCAGGTAGGTGCTACGTCCCTCTCTTCCTACTGACAATCAATGATCTGGTCATTATAGTGGTCATAAAGTACAACTACATGTGCAGGTAGGTGCTACGTCCCTCTCTTCCTACTGACAATCAATGATCTGGTCATTATAGTGGTCATAAAGTACAACTACATGTGCAGGTAGGTGCTACGTCCCTCTCTTCCTACTGACAATCAATGATCTGGTCATTATAGTGGTCATAAAGTACAACTACATGTGCAGGTAGGTGCTACGTCCCTCTCTTCCTACTGACAATCAATGATCTGGTCATTATAGTGGTCATAAAGTACAACTACATGTGCAGGTAGGTGCTACGTCCCTCTCTTCCTACTGACAATCAATGATCTGGTCATTATAGTGGTCATAAAGTACAACTACATGTGCAGGTAGGTGCTACGTCCCTCTCTTCCTACTGACAATCAATGATCTGGTCATTATAGTGGTCATAAAGTACAACTACATGTGCAGGTAGGTGCTACGTCCCTCTCTTCCTACTGACAATCAATGATCTGGTCATTATAGTGGTCATAAAGTACAACTACATGTGCAGGTAGGTGCTACGTCCCTCTCTTCCTACTGACAATCAATGATCTGGTCATTATAGTGGTCATAAAGTACAACTACATGTGCAGGTAGGTGCTACGTCCCTCTCTTCCTACTGATGGCCAACACGCTGGTCATTATAGTGGTCATCAAGTACCACTACATGTGCAGGTAGGTGCTACGTCCCTCTCTTCCTACTGACAATCAATGATCTGGTCATTATAGTGGTCATAAAGTACCACTACATGTGCAGGTAGGTGCTACGTCCCTCTCTTCCTACTGATGGCCAACACGCTGGTCATTATAGTGGTCATCAAGTACCACTACATGCGCAGGTAGGTGCTACATCCCTCTCTTCCTACTGACAGTCAACGATCTGGTCATTATAGTGGTCATAAAGTACCACTACATGTGCAGGTAGGTGCTACGTCCCTCTCTTCCTACTGATGGCCAACACGCTGGTCATTATAGTGGTCATCAAGTACCACTACATGCGCAGGTAGGTGCTACATCCCTCTCTTCCTACTGACAGTCAACGATCTGGTCATTATAGTGGTCATAAAGTACCACTACATGTGCAGGTAGGTGCTACGTCCCTCTCTTCCTACTGATGGCCAACACGCTGGTCATTATAGTGGTCATCAAGTACCACTACATGCGCAGGTAGGTGCTACATCCCTCTCTTCCTACTGACAGTCAACGATCTGGTCATTATAGTGGTCATAAAGTACCACTACATGTGCAGGTAGGTGCTACGTCCCTCTCTTCCTACTGATGGCCAACACGCTGGTCATTATAGTGGTCATAAAGTACCACTACATGTGCAGGTAGGTGCTACGTCCCTCTCTTCCTACTGATGGCCAACACGCTGGTCATTATAGTGGTCATAAAGTACCACTACATGTGCAGGTAGGTGCTACGTCCCTCTCTTCCTACTGATGGCCAACACGCTGGTCATTATAGTGGTCATAAAGTACCACTACATGTGCAGGTAGGTGCTACGTCCCTCTCTTCCTACTGATGGCCAACACGCTGGTCATTATAGTGGTCATAAAGTACCACTACATGTGCAGGTAGGTGCTACGTCCCTCTCTTCCTACTGATGGCCAACACGCTGGTCATTATAGTGGTCATAAAGTACCACTACATGTGCAGGTAGGTGCTACGTCCCTCTCTTCCTACTGATGGCCAACACGCTGGTCATTATAGTGGTCATAAAGTACCACTACATGTGCAGGTAGGTGCTACGTCCCTCTCTTCCTACTGATGGCCAACACGCTGGTCATTATAGTGGTCATAAAGTACCACTACATGTGCAGGTAGGTGCTACGTCCCTCTCTTCCTACTGATGGCCAACACGCTGGTCATTATAGTGGTCATAAAGTACCACTACATGTGCAGGTAGGTGCTACGTCCCTCTCTTCCTACTGATGGCCAACACGCTGGTCATTATAGTGGTCATCAAGTACCACTACATGCGCAGGTAGGTGCTACGTCCCTCTCTTCCTACTGATGGCCAACACGCTGGTCATTATAGTGGTCATCAAGTACCACTACATGTGCAGGTAGGTGCTACGTCCCTCTCTTCCTACTGATGGCCAACACGCTGGTCATTTTAGTGGTCATAAAGTACCACTACATGCGGAGGTAAGTGCTATGTCTTTTTTTCAATTAACAATCAAGTATCACTATATCCTCTTGGACACTTTTGGACATTTATTTAAAACTAATAACTACTAATTTTTAATTTTTGTATAAGGTTTTATGATAATCATAGCTTTTTACATCCCTACTTGTACAATTGGTCCCAATCACTTTGACCGGAGTACATACAACAACAATAATAATAATATAATAGTAATATGGTAAATTACAACTAGAGCAACTTCAAACACAGCTCTACTAAAGCTGATGAGTCACCTAAAGTTGATTAAAACATTCCCTTTATATAGCTGTTTAATTTATAAAAAACAGTTTTGTAATTTCAATGCCTACATTTACAAGTTTGTGATTTTGAAAAGTCCCCTTACGCCTTTCGCCTTTCACTGATTGTCGCATGCACAGAGGTGTAAGGTTCATCTTATCTGGTTGTCAATGACAGGTATGTGAGGGGTAAAATCCCAATTATTGAATTTCACACCTGAATTAACCTAATTAACTCTACGAAAATGTGGGTACAATCACTCTAAATTAAACCTTGATCATCTTTACCTATTTGGTGCCGATACCTAGGATTGGCAGTTAGACGTGAAGTAGAACAAAAAAGTTCCTGATATTAGTAACACTTTAAAGAATGCCTTAATATATGCTACTAATGTACTAACAATTTTCTTAAAAAGGTGCAGCTTTATTTTTACCAAGATTCCTGGAACATTACAGAAACAATTAAAATATCTTGATCATTTTTTAAGCTGTGTTCAAAAAGATTTAATTTTAAAAATATTCATAGGGTAAGCCAAGGTGTACCCGTCATTTGGCCCAAAGCCATTAGGCCTACATTTTAGGCCAAATGACTGTTGCGAAGTTAATTTTTAGGCCAAATGACTTTAGGCCAAATTAATTTGTGTAAAACTAGTTTTTAGACCATTTATTGATGATGCTATGATGCTATGATTTGTAGTGATGCTACTAGATGGCGAGGTGTGTAATGTTTAGCAAAATAGTATATACTACCGTTTCAAAATACATTTGTCTTCTCTCCCAAGGTATAGCAGCACGTCCATTAACCTGTAATACCACTTTTTTATGTTGAACTTTTTGCATCGCAAAAGTTTTGTATTAGTTTTGGTACCTTATTGTACCACAAATAAAAAGTTTCGTACCCGTACCCTTTTTGATTAATTAGCATATACATGTGGCCAGTCAATTTTAATAATATATTTTTATTTTGAATTTTGAACTTTTTTCAATGCCAATTCTTTGATTTAGTATTGTACCATTTTGTATCATAATTAAAAAGTTTTGTACCCGGACCCGTTTTGAGTAATTAGCATATATATATGTGGCCACTCCATATCAATAATTTTGTATTATTTTGAATTTTGAACTTTTTTCAGTGCCAAAATATATTTTATCTATCTTTCTGCGTATATTTGTTTATTGAATTTGCTAAATGAATTAGTCCATCATTATTTTTTTTTAATAATTACATTAACTTAATAGAGTTTTCCCAAGGCTTCGCTCACATTTAAGTTGGATAAATTTATCTAATTTCTAGCGAATCATCTAAACCAGGTTTTCTCAAACTTATACACTTGAGCCTTACATGAACATTACAAGTAGTTGTTAAGCCTCACTTTCTTAGAATAAAAATAACTTTTTTACTTTAAACTACAAAAATGAGGCATTTATTATTTCATTAATTTCTTTATTTTCTGATAGGGACTTTGGGGAAGTTTATTAAGAAGAGTAAAGTTTTGTAATTCATAAAATATCACGTTTGTTTTATTATTTTATGACGGAAATATTATTCATGAAAAATATGTAGTTGTCATTTCGAAGAATGAGATTTTTGTCCTATCACAGAGATAGTTCATGTCAGCTTTTGTTTTCATAACACACAAAGGAAAGCCTTTTTCAATTGCTAGTCGATATCTGTAATTCAAATTATCATACGTGTTGAGAAATTACTTTCATACAAATGTATGTAGATAAAAAGATCAACACTAATTGTATTGCTTCATAAGTCAAACAGAATATTAATTTTTTACAGGCAATCAGAATTTAGCAAGTTGAAGGAAGTGAACAATTGATTCACAGATAAAACGATGCTACGCCTCACCTGGAATCCCCTCGCACCTCGTAGTTTGAGAAACCCTGTTCTAAGCTACCAAAAACACAATTTCAGACACGTGTGAGGCGAGAACTTTGTATGTCGATGAAGCTACATATTACCTATATGAAGGAACCAATATATATTTTTTAAATATTTGCAATATTTGCATCAATATTTGCTCGCTTACGCGGACACATTGTTGAATAGAACACCAAAATAAATAGTTTATATTTACTATCTAATATACAAAACTAAATCTAAATAACTGAAATATACCTACATTTAGGGCACAACTGCAAGCACGATAACAGTGGCTCTTTTACGAGAAGGTATTGTTGCAATGAACACAAAAAGAAAATTAATAGTTTAAATTTACTATTTAAAAATGAATTAATTTGAAAGAATCATTCTAGTAAGCGCCTTAGCTTATCAAACAAATTGTTCTGTTAATAATTGTTTCTATTAGTTTTGGAAATTTTCTCTCTCTCTCCCAATCATCATTTCTTTAACTCCCATTTAAACACCTATAGTTTTTTTATACATTCTTCCCTCCTCCCTTAATTACCTGGAGTTCCATTTTAAATGTTCCAACTCTATAGTTATTTGGAATTGTGCATTTACCGGCCTGCTAGATTCCATTTTTATACCACATTGCATTGATATGTTGTTTCTATTGGTTTTGTAGATTTAAAACCTCCCCATCCAAAAATCCACTTTTCCCCACTCCCTTTGAGAAATTTAGAGTCTAATATTATTTTGGCTATTTGGAGTTTGATTTATCTCTACCAAACTGATTTTATTGTATATCTCATCTTAAAAGGTTTTTTCTATTATAGTCCATCATCACTATTTTGCAGGATGCCATTTTAAATAATAATAATAATAATAATAATAATTATTATTATTATTATTTAAATGTTTATTTGTTTTGGTTAACATACCTACTTAACGAATTTAAGTTCTTTACCACACAGAGAGTAATTGAATGTATTAGTTTTGGAGATGTTGAGCTCCTCATTCCCTTCCCTCCCACCATTTCTCCAATTCCCAATGAAAACGTTCATATTTTAAGATTTATTTGGTTATCTTAAAGGGTCCTTATACCCAAGGTTACGCATTGATCTCTTGATAAATCATTGATCTCTATTATATAGCTGGATGGAAATCTGTGGCTGAAAGTTTCGAGCTGTCGTCTGCCTATTATTGTGTAAGAGAGAAGGAAATTTTCTGTTATCTCTTTCTCTCTTACACCCACAAAAGGCAATGTGACATTTGACATCGTTCTCTAATTTGATTGAATATACGTGATAGAACGTGTGATTGGTTAAATAAAATAAATCTGTTAGTAAAAGCTTTTAAGAGCATAATAAAGTTTGAAACTGGTGAGTATATTCTTTAAGTAAGTTGATGGAGTCTAAAATATACTATGATTTTTGAAGGAAGCTCGTTTGGAAGGCTTATCTCGTAACAGAATCCTACCCTATAGTAGTGTTTAGGTAGGATAAAATACCTTCCAGAAGAGAATGTCTACTTCCGTTCTAGATGGTCGTTTATCCCACCAAAATATTATATATGGTAGTATTCTGTTAAGAAATAAAGCCTTACAGATTGGGATTCCTATTGAAATTAGTGTTTAGTAGATACCATGTTTCCTACAAGCCTATAACCTAAATTATAATTTGAAAGTAAGACTTCTACACAAAGTATATCATTCAAACAAATATAATACCGTTTTTAGCTAACGTGTTTCATTAAAATTATCAAACTTTCAATATAATATGTTTTCTGAAAGCAATATACAAGCTAATAACCAACTTTAAATATAACTGTTTTATTGGCTGACTGTAAACAATATGGATGATAACTACATATTTAAATATATTAAAGATTTTATTCGTATTTGTACAATATTACCTGTAAAATTGAATTGTATATCCTTTAACGCAAATGTTTCTTTAGGCAAGAGTGGCATAATATTTCATTATTTTCATACAATATCACTTTTATTCATCAGAGACATGTTTTCACATAAACACATTGAAAGAAAGAGTTAAATTGGTCCCCCCACAACTAAGCAGACGATAAAATTGAGCGTCATGATTGTTCCTTGGCAATGCGTATGTTTATTTCCATCCAGTATAATATAGAGATCATTGATATAACTGGATGGACATCTGTGACTAAAATTTTCGAGCTGTCATCTGCACACTATTGTGTAAGAGAGAAGAACACTTTATGTTATTTCTTTCTCTCTTAAACACATACAAGGCAATGTATCATTTTGGAATAATTCGCTAATTTTTATGAATATATGAGATATGTCAATGTATGATTAGTTAAATGAAATTAATGCGTTAATAAAGATTTTGAAGAGGATAATAAGATCAACACTCGTGAATTGTTTCTTTAAATAGTTTGATGTAAGATAATACTGTAATACCTCCTAAAAGCCTATAACTTAAATGAGCGTTTGAATCTCTGCATAAAATTTGTTATTCAAACACATATGATTAATTGTTAAGGTACCTTATTTCATTATAGTTATCGAATATTAAATATAATATGACTTCTGAAAGAAATAGGTTATACAAGCTAATAGCTAACTTTAAATATATTGTAATAACTTATAGTAATATTTACTACAAACCTATACCTGTAGTGATAGTTTGCCATTCAAACAAATGTAATTAATGAAACAAATAGTCGAAAATATTGTTAATGCATTTTAGTGTGGATAGTCCCTCATATATATCATATTCTGAAAATTGAAAAATGACACCTGGACACGGGAATCGAACCCGTAATTAAGTTTTAAGATACCATTTTTTATTATAGTTATCAAACTTTTCAATATTATAATATTGTTTCTGAATCCAATATATAAGCTATTAGCCAGCTTAAAATGTATCATAATCTTGGCAGAATGTAACAACATGAGCGATAGCTACATATTTTAATATAATATCAAATATTTTATTCATATTTGTACGATATTAACTTCAAAAGTGAATTATATATCCTTTAACGTAAATATGTCTTCAGCCAAATGGATTTTAATACTTCACTATTTTCAACAATAATCCTTTTACTCACCAGAAACACATTTTTGCATAAGAACGTTGAAATAAAATTTAAATCTGTCTCCTCGCATCCAAGCAGACGACAAACTTAAACGTCACGATTTGGTTCGTTTCAAGGATGTTTGTATGTCCATACGGTATAGTATAGAGATCACTGAGGTTACTTAAGTACAAGGTAAGCTCGTTCCCTATACTGGTCTTAATTCAGCTCTACCCTAGCGCGGCACTGCTGTGACGTCAGCTCGTGGCTTAGTCGAGCTTGCTTCTGTTCAGTACATGTGATTGTGCGGTGTCGCGCTGGTTATTAGCGTCTTATTTATGTCAAGTATGCTACCAAAGTCACTGAGAATAGTGAATGTTTGTTTGTTTTTTTGTAAGCTTTCCTATTATTTATGTGTGAAGTGTTACGAAAAGTATCGTAACAATACTACCTTTTCCGCGTGCAATAAAAGTAATCTAACTAAGGGATGTGATGTTACACAAAATACTTTCCTAAAAATTCTGATGTCAGATGAAGATGTATTCACTACTGAACGGGACGGATAATGGAATACTGATTTGTATTTTATTTGCTCAAAACATTTTTTCCATGATTATGAACAAGACCTTCAGGCCTAACTGCTAAACTTGCCTAAGAAAAACATATTAAAATTGCCTGCAGTACCCTCCCTTATTTGTGGTGTCTCCGAAAATGTTATACAAGGGAAAAATACTATCCGTGAATCTAGGCATTATATTAGATTGACGAAACAAATAGTAAGTGATAACATGGCGGGTGAGAATATTTGGAGGACCTCTAATATTTTTACTTTTTAGGAAAGTCCCTCCATCCACCAAGTTATCCATCTCACCTTAAAACATACTTGAATAACATTATTTCTTAAATGTGATAAATCGCGTTGCTGTATTACATAAATATGTTTTGTACAAGATCATAATTTATTGTATTACTTAAACAAATTTATAAAGTACGGCAATTAATAAAAGAAGTAAGGTGTTTGGTGACGTCAATGTTCACTTAAATGAAGTGTTAACTGATCAATATAAAATGAATAACCCTCTTGTATGTAGGCCTATTCATAAATCAATTTGGAGTGTGATAAGAATTTTGAATTTATATTAATGTTTAAATGAGAGTATCTAATTAAATATTTAAAAGGCAATATTATATTCGGTAATATTTGGTGGTGATTATAGAGAATGACAATAATAATATCCCCAATATGTATCCCCTCAAAGTTGGTAATAATATGTGTAACCTCCCGCGACCATCCTCCAACAATCCCCGAGTTGGAAATAAAGTCGTCTTCCAAATTGCAGTCAGGCACATCCATGGGCGTTATACTATATTCTATAAATACGCAGAAAAAGGAAACCAAATAAGGTGCAGATGTTTTTCATTGTGCCTCTGAAAATATAAACAGCGAAACAAGTCAACCAATTGTGAAACAATTAAAACATATCTTTAATAAATACAAAAGGAAAAAAAATAAATGAAATTCAAACTATTGAATTGAAAATCTCTGGAAATCCGTAGGTTTAGGAACTAACTTATCTTATAAATAGTTTGATATGCCCATTTCCGGTTATAGAAATTACGAGGAAATGGCCGAACAAATTTTGACAAAGGAGCACTCATTTTAACAGTTAGAAGTCCAGGATGTTAGGAAAAATTGTAGTTTTCCACGTAAACCCGATTTTCACAGATAGTTTTTACCATGGGAACCGTTATTTGCGTTATTGGCTGTATGGCTGTAAATCTCTAAATACAATATAATATATCTTTGGCTAAAAAATAATAACTAATCTTTATTGTTGGTCCAAACATAGTTATCACATCTTTCAATCTGCAAATAAAATATTTATCTTTAGATAATAATTTCACTTTAGATGACGTTCAAAACACATCTAGATTGAGATTGCCTGGACTGGGGAAGCATTTATTTATTATTAGAATGTTGCTATCTTTAATTTACATTTAAATCAATAATATCGAACATAACTCGCAAATTAAAAGGTTAAGTTGTCAGTTACATAAAAATATTTTATACGTTTTATTTCGCGCATGACAATAAAAATATATAAACCATACAATGATGTTTAAATATGTTTAGTATATTTGATAAGATCAAAAATAATAAAGTGATCTTGAAATATAATAAATATTCAAGGAACACCCAATAAACAATAGAAAAAGGATCTAATTAAAAATCAAAAGATAATAAGTGATATGAAATATAAGGAAAAAGTTGAAGACAGAACCATTTTTAACTATCAAAAAACCTAATTCATAATGTGTTTATAAGAATTTGAATAGTTATAGATAATAACAAGTCTGAATAAATATATATTACTGTACATTATATAGAAGAGAAGATAGATTGAATAGAATACTGGCAAGCCTATAAATAATGAAAACTTTACAACTTTATAATTCCTATTAAGGAGTGTGAAATCTAGTAAAAAAAAAAGAACAGGTTAAATACAGAATAGGTTAAAATACAGAAAACATATTAAAATTAAACAATACAATACAAATAAGAATAACATGTTCTAGGGTTACAGATTAATGAATAAAACATTACAAAGAAAGATATATTAAGTATAGTAATAAGTTAAAATTAAGTTTAAAGGTAATATTGTGATAAATTCAGAATATCACTTATTATCTTTTCATTTTTAATTAGATCCTTTTGTTTTTGTTTATTGGGTGTTCCTTGAATCTTTATTATTATATTTCTCCTTACTAAATCACTATGAATATAACTAATCTTGAAATATGTTTAAAAATAGCTATTTTAACTATCTAAATATGGGTTTTGGCGTTAATGTTTGTCAAATAATGGGTTTTGATATTCATTTTATCAAATAGTAACACAATTCAGTAAGTTCAGTTATGTTTCCATGCTACCACGTAATTTTGAGGGAATGATATTTCAAAGTAATTTATTGTGTAGGCTACTCCATCTATATTTTCAAATTCATAGAAATAAATTAAGGACAATTATATTTCCATGCTGCTAATTAATTTTGAGGGAATGATATTTCAAAGTAATGTTTAGTGTGTTCCATCTATATTTCCATATTCTTACAAATACAAAAAGTTCAGTTATGTTTTCATGTTGCTACTAAATTTTGAAGGGGGAAAATTTCTAACTAATATTTTGTGTAACACATCTATCTTTTCACGTTCTCTCTCTGACACTTTTCCCTCACATATTCTCTCTCTATCACAATCTCTCACATATCCTCTCTCTCTATAACAGACTTTCCCACACACTTTCTCACACACTCTCTCACACATCTTCTCTCATTTTGATTAAAACTTTTTTCCCTTTTCAGCCAATCTCTCCACACACACACACACACACAGTCACTCACTTTCTCTCTCACTAATAATAATAATAGTTAAGGATCTAGTCAAACCCATCATCTAAGTTTACATATATGGCCATTATGATTTTATTGTTCACTGGCAAAATTTATTACATACGTCGGTATTATATACATTTATAAATTCAATAGACCTAGCTAAAAAAATATGTTCATGTAGAGTTAGCATTGCTTTATTCCAGTAACTTTAGGCTAAAATCGGGCATAACTTCAGAAAAATGCCAAATGAGTGAGCTGAATATTGGTTTTCAATTTCACTTTTCTTTTCTAAATAATTTGTCAAAAGTCTCCATCATTCGATTGTATGCATACAATTTTACAGAGGCTAAACGGTGCTGAAAATGTTTTTTTTATTGTTTACGCCCATATCTTCATTCCTATTAACTGTATGACCATGAGATATACTAACAAAGAAATAATATCGGAAATGTATAACCAAAAATGTTGGGATAGTCTAATGTAAACTACTGATCTATAGTTTTTGTTTGTTGGGGTAAAGCTGTATTTAAAAGATATGTCAAAGTTTTTAGAAATATTGTAACTACCTTGCATCAGTTGTGCTATCTATATCCAAATGAAACAACTAACAGTACATTTTACTTTCTGAAGATACCCGAAGGCTTTAAATTTACATTTTATGCCAAATGATATTAGACCAAATGACTTTAGGCCAAATGACTTTAGGGAAATTTATTTTTAGGCCAAATGACCTTAGGCCAAATGACTTTATACCAACTGCCGCACCCCAAAACCAAGATCTCAGAGAAAGACCATTTCTTTTAATGAAGGTTTTTCGAACTCTACAAAACTTTTCTTTTCTTTGCAATGATTTATTTTCTTCAAGGATTATCTTATAAATTTTGCACATTTTATATTAAAAAAACCTTTAATACATATGAAGCTTACATTGTGAATTTATGAAAGCTATTAAGACAGTATTCGTAAAGCTATATACAATTGATCGTGATCTTAATATAACAGTTTGTAGCATTATATCACTTACAAAATATTCGTTGTTATTTTATACAAACCCTGTTGACTGGGTCAAGCAAGAAAGTTGACTTGTGCGATTGTTTGCTTAGGTATGATTCATTTATTATTTCTCCTTTTGAAATACAGAATACATTATCGAGAATCCACATTGTAAATATTGAAAAATTCCAACGAGTACCGAAAAACACGTGCGGTGAGATACGATCTCCCAAGTTCTCCGCCAACCCTCTCAGAACCACGCAGCTCGTTTAATACACACCCCTTCTATTTATATTTTTGGCATTTATATTAAATGATACGTATAGACAAGGAAGGCATTTTTCGGCGCTAAATAAACCAAACATTCACAAGACGAGTTTGGATAAAATCTGGCATTTTTACTCAAAATGTACTTTGATTCATTCATTTTACATTTCCGGGTAGAGCAGAACACACCTTTAATATAATTATTAGGTAATTTTTTGAACAGTAGACTTCCTTCCCTCCATGTTAAAATAGTTACTACAGTCTTATTATTAGTACTGGTAAGAATAGAACTCGCTCTCTGCATGTTATTATAGTTCGTACATTCTTACTAGTAGTTCTGTGAACAGTATACCTCGCTCTCCATGTTATTATCGTTACTACAGTCTTACTAGTAGTTCTGTGAACAGTAGACCTGACTCCCTATTTGTTATTTATCGTTACTACAGTCTTACTAGTAGTTCTGTGAACAGTAGACCTCGCTACCTCCATGTTATTATCTTTACTACAGTCTTATTATTAGTTCAGTAAAGAGTAGATCTCCCTCCTTCTATGTTCCCAGAAGCTCTCTTAAGTGCATTTTATGGTAACACAGCCCCTAATTTGTATTTGTATCTTAATTTTTATACTGTTTGAACCATAAATAAAGCAATTTTGTTCTGGGGGTGGCTTGAGCTCCCAACCACCCCTCCCCCTCCTGGTGACAGCCTTGTTTATTTGTTCATACTGGATTTTTAAAGTTACAAGGCTTTTTCAGTGCAACTTGAATTATTCAGTTTACCTGCATCTGAGAAAAATATCCAATTGAGCTTAAATATATTTATTTAGATTTGCAGATATTGTTCAAATCGTGTATAACTTGCTATAGATGAAAATGTAAATATCTCATTATAAATAAAGATTTTCTCATACTTATAAAATCTACATTTTTGAGTAGATGATATATTTTATTTTTTATATGTTTATATTAATGTGTCACTAATTTAAACTACTTCAAATTTAAAGTGGATTTGTTCTGAGATATTAGTTGCTTAATTTTTTCTTTTAGGAGTTTAGGTTTATAAAATAACTCACACCATCTCGTGTTCACCGTTTTCCCACATCGCTTATATTAAAGCCTTTTTGCGTGGATTTACAAAATATTACATTTCGGACCAAATATAATACTAACCAACTTTTTAACTAACAATAATTTATTCTAGTTATTTAACTCAAACAAACACCCTTCTAAACCAAGGTTGTTAGAGTAGAAGGTTGCATCGATCAGTCGTTTCCTTGGAGCAGACTGAGCCGGGTGCGTGACGTCACAGAGTGACCGGCCGATTACCTCTCCAGAGCCATATAACTCATTATTTCCTTGGAGCAGGTTGAGCTGGGCACGTGACGTCACAGAATGACCTCCAGAGCCATACAACTTATTGTTTCCTTGGAGCAGGCTGAGCCGGGAGTAGTGACGTCACAGAGTGACCGCCCGATTACCTCTCCAGATCCATATAACTCATTGTTTCCTTGGAGCAGACTGAGCCGGGTGCATGACGTCACAGAGTGACCGGCCAATTACCTCTCCAGAGCCATATAACTCATTATTTCCTTGGAGCAGGCTGAGCCGGGCGCGTGACGTCACAGAATAACCTCCAGAGCCATACAACTCATTGTTTCCTTGGAGCAGGCTGAGCCGGAAGCGTGACGTCACAGAATAACCTCCAGAGCAATACAACTCATTGTTTCCTTGGAGCAGGCTGAGCCGGGCGCTTGACGTCATAGAATGACCTCCAGAGCCATACAACCAATTGTTTCATTGCGGATATAGCTCGACTTGATTTTAATTTAACTAAAAGCACATAACCATTAGGGCACCTGTATTTACTACATAATATATATAACCACATTAAATCACTAGCAAATGTTTCAAGCTAACAGTGATTTGCACATCATAATAATTATTAAATATAATTATGTTCGAAATGTTTAATCTAGAGTATTTATTTAATAAAGTGAAATTTTTTTAAAAATATTAGTTACGAACAGTTGCATACTTAACGTGTGAAATACGATTAACAAGAAAATACAGTTAGCAATATTAAATAACATCTTTCATTAGCTGCGCCCATCAAAGCTATTCTTATATTTACACCTATTACAGGTTAGGGATAAAGAAAGTATAATTTAGAGGAAAATATGATTATTTGTGTAAAGGGGTATTTGGAAATAATTTTAAGATAAAAATCGTCAGCACGCTTTGCGTTTAAACGCCGACCACCTGGCCCTCACTCAAACAGCTCAGATGAAACAGAAGCTTTTGGCCGTGTGTCCGGCAGTTCGTGTTGTAACAAATTACAAACTTGAAATTACAAAAAAATAAAATAAATTATAATAGTGATAATTATAATAATGATAAAAGAAAGTAGTTCTGCATTTTTAATATTTATCAAACTAACAAATATTTATATGTGTATCATTATTAATAATAAACCCGATAAGTTATACTATTGATTATATGAAAATAATTGCTAGTTATTATTTATATTTAGGTTTTTAGCTTGAATTCTGGTTGTTCGTCTAAAAGTGCGAGAAAAAGGGTCCTCATTTACTGTAATTTGCTTTTATATTGTTAAGACTATTATTTTAATTGAAATATTTGAAGCTGCAGAATGTCATGCCTGTTAACTTCGGATATTATTCCACTACTAGTTTAGAAACGTTTTATTGAAATGTGACTTATAAAGGATTTTTTGGGCGATGGCCGCAAAGCAAAAAGTTGTGGTCATAAATTTCAAAATGTTGGAAACCGCTGTATTAAAGTTGGTTAAAGTTTTCAATCTAAAATACATGATTTGAACAATATCTGCAAAGCTAAATAAATATATTTAGGTTCAATTAGATATTTTGCTCAAATGCAGGTAAACTGAAATAAATAATAATTCAAGTTGCACTGAAGAAGCCTTGTAGCTTTAAAAATCCAGTATGAACAAATAAACAAGGCTGTACCCAGAGGGGGGGGGCGCTCCAGCCACCCCCAGAATTTTATGAAAAAAATGGCTTTATTTATTGTTCAAACCATATAAAAATTAAGGTACAAATACAAATTAGGGGCTGTGTTACCATAAAAGTCACTTCAAAGAGCTCCTAGAGGTGTTTAATATTTAAAAAATGTCATAACCTTCAGCAGTTAGGGGTTAATGTTGCCATATAAAACACTTCAGATATCTTCTAGAATTATTTATAGCTTCTGGCGATTGGGGGGTGTCCCCTGACACTATTGATTGAATACGGTCTTGCTAATAAATAAATACATTTAAAAGTACAGTTGGCTATAAGCTCGGTTAAAGGTTTGATTATCACCCCAAATTTAAAAAAATATCTGGGAGCCTCCTCCTGCCCGCCCCCTCCCCTAAATTCTCAACATTGCCCTTCTTGTACTCTCCTTTGATATTTGGAAATTTTTCTAATTTCGAAATGCTTAGATTTAGGAAAAACATTGGTCTCTTCACCCCCCCCCCCCCTTAATATATTTCGTGCAACGCTCCTGCTAACAACATGGCTAGACTATCCGCATTAAATTCTGATAGTGGGTTAGGGATGAGGAGAGTCCTTTAGAGGGAAAATAT
>CABFOV010004060.1:36540-47988 GCA_902141375.1 Timema poppense | reverse complement strand
AAAAAAAAGCAAGATGGATCTGACACATCCTTTCGAAGAACTGTCTTCTACACGTCATAGAAGGAAATGTTGAGGGAAAGAGGAGCTTAGGAAGAAGGAGGATTCAAATATTGGATGAATCAAAGGAAAGAAGACAATTCTGGGAGCTGAAGTAGGAGGCAGATGACAGGGCGCATTGGCTGTCTAAGTTCATTGACAAAATTAATTGACCTGTCATACTGATAGAACACCCAGTTGTAAATAAAACTTTATTTCATCTTTACAATTATGTTTATTTATTTAAGGTATTAAACTTGCACTTTCTGAATCGACTGATTATATTGGCTCACAAGAATTTCAATAAGTGAGAACGAAAACCGGGAAAGGTATTTTCAGTGTTCTTTTACATTCTAGATTTAACATGGGATCAGAGGTTTTACTTACCCTCCGTAGGAAGTTGTGCTACAGATTTTTACTACTCAATAAAAATCCGTCAACCCCGGCTGGGTTATAACCCATGCTCATTGGGTTGTGAAGCGAGCACTTTACACAAATACGACCTAGGTAAACATTTGTACAGACATTTCCTTGTTTAAATAACCCTGACAACTTACACTAACAAAATTTAACAAAAAAATATCAGCATTCACTGCACAATCCACTAGTAGGCCTAAATTCGAGAAAAAGTTGTAACTATATGAAACCTTTTATCGACTCCCCTCCGATCTCACCATAAATAAAGTATAGTACGAATCTGGTAGAAAGGAGCTTTCACCAAATACATACACCTCTTTTCATGCGATACACATTGATAAATCTGCTTCGGTGGCTGCGTGGTCTGAGACGATACTCTCTCAGTGGACTAGAATTAAGATGATGGGGAGATTAAGGTTCGAAACTCGGTCGAGTGTACTGAGTTTTTTTTTCAAAAATTGTTTTCCACTCTCCCTACATGTAAATGTGGGTACACTTTCTATAAATATAACCTTATTCATTACTAAAGCCATTAGCGTAATTAGTACATCAGCGTATTACTCAAACGGTTAATAGTTTAGCTCCTATGACTTGACGTATACATGTAAAAATTACTAAAACAATATTCTTATAACAGTAAATAAAAATATTCTTTCCTATCTAAATATGGGTAAAGATGCAACGAGCATGGACCAGAAGAAAACGTATAGCTCGTGAAAACAAAACCAATATACAACTATAAGACAGGACCGTATCTGACATTTACAAAGTTACTCATGATACTTTAATATATTCATAAGCTAGGGCATGCGATATGCAACTGTCACTTATGATTATGGTGATTTTTTAGAGAAAACATGACAAAATAATATATCAAACATGCCACGTATGTGTTACAAAAAATGGAAAAATAAATAGAGTAGATAGAAGAAGAGTTATTATTGGGAAAGAGGAAAAAAAATATAGTTGAAACATTATTCTGTTTACTAAATCACCCTTTTCATAGCTAATTCAAGGTGACATTGAGTTAAATCAAGACCAACCTTATTCCTAAAAGAGCATTAGCTTCCTCGTCAATTTTAAGGAAAAAGAAATATTAATGTCAGGAAAAATTCCATGAGTATATACATAATTTTAAATCGTAGCATTAAAAGCAAAACACATAAATAAATAAATAATAGGTTATATCAACAAATATTTCCGTGAGATGTTTGTAACAAAAAAGTAAAACTTAGGTACGAAGAGATCCCATCAAATATACCTTCGGGTTGATGACTTAAGACGCTTCCTAAGAATAGATAAATTCAGATGTGTCAACATAAATGAACATGTGCTTTTTTCTCTCTAAATACCTTTTTCTTTATTTTGATACTCTCAATATAATTTTTTTTAAATTAGTGCTATGTGGTATCGGACTACCTCTGTGGTCTAGTGGTCAGAGTTCCTAGCTACAGATCCAGAGGTCCCAGGCTCGTTCCCCGGCGCTTACAAATTTATCTGCGAAGATGTGGGTCCTGAACGGTCTCAAATTCAAGCCTTTGAAGACAAATGAGGATCTACTCTGGTTTAGAAAATTGAAATTAAAGGTTGGAGGTCTCATTGTGCTGACCACATGAAACCCCCTATCCTCGAAAGTTGGCACTGTCATAGCTAAGTACGGCGGCCGCTAGGTTGGTATAGCTCACTTGCAGGCTCACGCCATGGTGTTTTGGAGTTATGTGGTAACAGAAAAACTCTTTTCTCCGACTTGGGGCTTTGCTTTTCATGAGATGACCTGGCGGTCTAGGGGTAAGGTGTCAGACTTCTATGCTGGCAGCCGGGGTTCGATCCACGGTCCGGTCACAGATTTATCTGATTACCAAACCCTTCCTTCACCTCTGACAAGATATCTTGTGAATGTGGGGAATGCCAGATCTCCACCGTGGTTTGGATTCCACGTTAAACTGTAGGTTATCCATTTCATCTCACAATCACCCTACCATTAGACATGAGCGTAAGTGCGTATAACCCGAACGGGTAGTAAGACGCGGTGCTAATAATAATAATAATAATGATAATAATGCTTTTCATGTTTCAAGTTTCTCTTCGGTTTCACCACTTGTTCAAAAGGTTATCTTCGTGTACGCCTAGTAATAATATAAAAAATAAATAATTTGAAAGATTTCTTGGACTACACTTGAATTAAAACTGTTTTCTGCTTTGAGCCTTGTCGAAGGAATAAAACAGCCGAAAAGTCACAAATCATCCCTCCCTCAACGCGAATTTAGTATGAAAACATTCATTTCAATGCTAAACAAAATGCTTGTGACTTAGTTCATTTTACCCAGAAATATAGTTATCCCCCCCTTCACAGACCACTTCAACTTCACCCCACTTGTAGTTCATTACGTCTTCTGCACCTTCAGTAAGCTCCACATGGGACAGGGCCCATTTCTGCGCATAATTACCTTGCATTACAACAACATGGCGACTGTGCTCCTTGTTCGAGGCAGACGGAATTAATGATAATAAAAAAAGATATGCCCCAGATAAAGTAGACACGCTAGGAATGTTTGTACAGTAGCCCCGTGACTTCTTTGGTGCTGATTGACAGCTCACAGCTGACTTCATACAGTCAACATTTAGGTATATACCTAAATTTTGACTGTCAGAAGTGACAGCTGCTAAACACATGTTTTTGAAGATCATATGGTTCAGCGTAGGGATACATAATTTCGTCTGGTAGCTTTTCAAAGCTGTCAGTCAGCACCAAAGAAGCCACGGGGCTACTGTAGAAGAGTAACTACTAACATATATTTATCTATCTATTCTCGAGGCTCATAACGCTAGCAGATTGTCTCGGACAAAAACCAATATTTTCAACACTCGGTCAACTAGACAAATAATAATTATAATAGTTAAAACGTGATATTTCTTCACAAAAGGTATAGATCACCACACGATTAACAAACAAACTTAAAATGGAGTGAAAGGGTAGGTGAGTTAAGATCCAGATTTTTGTAGTTTCATAACACAAACTTTTTTTTTGTCCAAATAAAAAAAAAATATTTCTAGAGTAGATACTTTTTTAATTTTACAGTCATAGTAATCACAATATACCTTGGATATATGTGATGCAAATCATGTAATTTGGGACTTTTACTTTCATCAAAAAGGATTATATTCAAATTCCTCTGTACCCATGTCAAATACTCAAAAACTGTTGAGATTACATACAATCCGGGTAAAATTAAACTAAACGTAGCTAGTGAACCAATATTTTATTTATCTTGTCCAAAGAGGTTTCTATTATAATTGCTGCCAAAATAATATACTTAACTAACGTACCCTTCCTCCTCACCTTTTAAGAGACACTATAGATAATGTTGATTAATACCTATGGGGCTAAATTTAATATTTTATTATATATATTTAAGGCGGGAACAGATGCTTGGACGCTATTAATGATAATAAAGCTACATTTTTATTTAAAAAACGTTCACTTTGCTTGTTTCTAAAGTTTCTTCAGATTAGTAGTTTACTATATATGTGTGCAGTTTTAAGATTTTTTAAAAAAAAGCAGACACTAAATAACTATCTAAAAAGGCCCATTTGAATGAGAAGTGTTCCCAACTATATCCTAACTTAAAATGAGAAGCAAAAGTAGGTTTTTGTTAATTTATATACATTTTAAATAATTTTGTTTAGTAAAATAAATAATCTCTTACACTATTTTTTTATGTATTTTATCAATAAATAAAATAAAAATAAAATTCAAAGATTTTGAATAGTTAAGGCCATTCCCACTGGTAGTTAAACCCAAAACAAAAATGGACAAATGCATCGGTTTTGCATTGTCTGATTTCCTGGTGGTAAACCATGGGTTCATATCTCAGTGGGGTGTAATAAAGTACCTTTACCTAAATGGTTGTACACACTACCTCCACACAAATTCAAGTACATTTCCTCTAAATTCTACCGTCCTTATCTATAACCTATTATTATAAATATGTGGATACCTAGAACGGAAAGTAAGATACGGGGCACGACAAAACCCACTAGTGTCGGAAAACAAACATAAATACAGTTAGAACACGAAAAAATAACCTATAGGCTGGGAGTTTGAAAACACAATTGAATACATTGAGATAGAGAGCATAGAAACATTTTTTTTCTAACGGTGTTGATATGTTTTTAAACATATATGTGTAAGGTGTTCAGGGGCAAAAGAAGGTGGAAGAAATATTACATACACATTCCGTGATACCATTGGGATGTGTCAAAAACAATATGTTATTTGAAGTGTTGACAAAGCAAGAGTTACAATAGGTTTTAAATAATGCATCTCTTAGGTTAATATTAAATTCATAATTAATCAGTATTTGGCTAGTGGTATACAAAATTAACAGTAAACATAAAAAATTAACCTATATTTATCTTTTTATAGGTAGGTATATGTATATGTACTATTGGGAAGTTAATACATTTTTAGGGGGAACCGAAACCCCCCAACTCCCACCTTTCTACGCCTATGGTAAAAACACAAATTTACAAAATAATCTGCATTCTATTAGTTTTTCTAGTCGGTGCATACATTTCTTCCGTCATGTGGCTAGTTCGTCGGTTTCGATCCCGACTATACTCGATCTATATCCCGACTATACTCCATCGATATCCCGATTATACCCGATCAAAAGGACGGCCTCGGGCCACCGAGTCAATCTTTCATCTTAACTTCTCTGTCACCTTGTCTCTTCTTCTTCTTCTTCTTCTTCTAACCACTATCCACGGGATTGAAGACGTGAAAGAAGCAAGGAGTTCATTTTCAAGAGAGAGTAGATTGTTGGCTACAGGGTGGATTTGAAAAGGCATTTTTGTTGGGGAAAAAAAACATTTAAAAAATCGGAAAGTAGCCCTGTTCAGTGTCCGTTTGGTCTAAGGCGATACTCTCGCAGTAGACTAGACTGCAGATGATGGAGAGATCGAGGTTTGAATCTCGGGTATGGTATACTGAGGTTGGTTTATTCCAAAACTGGTTTTAAATTCTCCTTCCACTAAAATGCGGATGCATTTATTCTGATTATAAACTTCCTAATCCCTAAACAATTATAGTAATTAGTAAATAAGCGTATAACCCAAACGGGTAGTAAGACGTGGCGTTAAAATAAGAAGGAATTATTTTGTTTGAATATTTTAGTAACTATTTAATATAACTCTTTCTAAACTACTGATTATCACACAAATTACAAACTAGCTTAGGCTAAAAACAGCATATTATATACAGTCCAAATTTATTAGGATGGGACTTGTCTATCAAGTTACTTGTTCAACTTTCAAGTATACATACGTCAATTCATTTTTAGCTGTCAATTTTGATATATTACTAATAGGTCTACCTATGAAATAACACCAATATTATCAATGTTAACAATGAATATTATTTTTTCAAACAAGTATTTATATGAAAATTAGACTGTAGTATTAAACCCATGAGCTTGAAACTAAGAATGTAATGATCTAAATAAAACTAAGAAAATCATTTAGGAATCGTTTAGCAACAAACTGAAAATTGGTATGGTAATTATTGTTATTTTCCCAGTTAAGTGCAATCAATATCTTCTTGAAAATAAGTATTTTTTATGCCAATACTTATATGCTGAAAAAGGATGTCTACTACACCAAGGAAATTAGGTTGAGAATCACCAAGGCCAAGGAAGTTATTAATAAGAAGAGGTTACTGCTGACCAGAAAGTAGAGTTTGGAACCAAGAAAGAAACTGATGAAATGCTACATTAAGATTATCCCACTATACGGAGCAGAAACTTAGTAAATAAATACTAGGAGAGCTTTAAGATGTGGTGCTGAAGAGAGCTTGAGAAGATGAGGTGATCAGAGAGGGTGATAAATGAAGCAAGTCCTGAGAAAAGAAGGTGAGAAGAGAACCCTTTTGAAAGTCCTCCTTTGGTACAAATAAAACTGGATCAAACACATTCTTAGGAGGAACTGTCTTCTTCACGACATCATAAAAAGAAAGATTGAGGGAAAGAGGAGCTTAGGAAGAAGGAGGATTCAAATATTGAATGACATAAAGAAAATAAAATAATCTGGTAGCTGAAGGAGAAAGCAAAGAACAAGATGCATTGGCAGTCTAAGTTCACTGACAAAAGGAATGAACCTATCGTAAGACAGAACACCTAATAATATTGATTATATGGAAATTTACAAATCCGATTCTATTTCGATGATTTTATGGTTATTATATTTGCTTCTTGTATCATTGGATTGGAAAGCAACGAGGGTTAAGGCAAATATTTTTGCAGTTAGAAAAAATCAAAACCCCAACATAAAACAAAGAATATTGCAGTCATCTCTTGAAAGAAAACCCATGTCCGTTTAATCAATTGATCTTTTCCTTCCTAAGACAAAAGATAACCTCAAAGTGAATGTGCTAGAGGAATAATATCTATTATATATGGTGAGTGACGAAACCCTCAATCTCGTTTACACTTATTGCAAGCCGGTCAGAATTGGATTGTTAAAAACAAAAAACCATTGCTTGGGGTAGCCTATTTCACTGTCTCTTGATGAGCGGAGAATGAGTTTCACACGACAATGGTTGGAGTGGGGTGTGGGAAGGGTATGGTGTGTTAACGGTGCCTGAAGGGAAACACCACCATTTGATAACGGCTATCCTCTTTTTGTCTGTAGTGTCAAAGTGTCGACTTTAGTGTGGGCCGCAACATAGATCCCTCCTCCTTCCCCCAAATAACCCCTTCTCAACCCCACTGGCCACAGTCACCCGTCAACTTGGTTTAAACGCTTATTTCCACGCGATAGCTGTCCTAGAAATGGCCGCGCTTTTTCGAGTTCAGAACTAGCATTAATCTTCCATTCAATTATTATTATTATTATTTTGTTCGAATATCCCCCATT
Organism: Timema poppense; assembly: GCA_902141375.1. Taxonomy (NCBI): domain Eukaryota; kingdom Metazoa; phylum Arthropoda; class Insecta; order Phasmatodea; family Timematidae; genus Timema; species Timema poppense. The sequence goes on along the minus strand of CABFOV010004060.1, from coordinate 40,623 downwards.
TTGAAACCCCCATTTTCAAAATATATTGGTAGCTGAGCCACCTAAGGAATTAAATAAACTTACGTAGCACTAATTTACCGTTGACAGGAGAGTAAAGGTTCGAATCACGTTTGGGTGTACTGGTTTTTTTTTCTAATTAGTTTTCTATTCTCCCTTCTCTAAAATTATACCTTCCTTACCTCATGGGAGTAATTTTTTTAGCACCGCGTCTTACTACCTTTTCAGTTGTACACTATGTACTAATTACACTAATGGATTAGGGATTATGAAGGTTTAATTGAGAGGAAGTTCATCCACATTTGAGTGGAAGAAGAGGGGAATACCATCTAGGAAAACCATTCTCAGCACACCCAACCGGGATCAAACCCCGTTCTACCCGTCTTTGACAGTCTAGTCCCCCACGAGAGTAGCGCGTTAGACCATGTGGTAACCGATGTGGGTATTAGAGAAATTAATGTATGTGTTAACCCCAAACGGTTACTAAAAACTGGTAAAAAAAATCTCTTTGGATAAGACGCGTAGTACTAAAAAACAAATCATCTAAGTACAAGCACAAGCTCATACATAAATACTAGATTATTTTAGGTACCCTCTCACCTCGAAACGGTGTCTTTATGACATATAACCCACCTCCATAACCTCTCGTCAAAGATGAGCGGTTTACGAGGGCTCGTTAAAAAAGAGTTTCTCTAGTGAATATCATGTATGCAAGTTTCGAGTTTCTCTTCCCCTTTCTCTTCTTAGTCTCGAGTTATTAACTCCGTTCTAATCTCCCATGACTTGATCTAATATTTAGTGGATGTTGTATCGAGGCGGTCCTATTTGTTCTACAGCTTGGGTGCGCTTATTAAATATAACATTCTATTAATTACTTATAATCATGACTCAGATATGGATGACATTCCTATCTTTTTCTTTTAAATCAGAACCAGTGCCCATGTATACATATTTTTTTTTATAACACAGTATATATTATAGATATTTTTATCATCATGTCCCTATATCCGTTCGATTTATACGCTTTATGTACTAATTAATCTATCTAATGGTTTTTATGGACTAGGAAGATTATATTTAGAGGAAGTTTATCAGCAGGGATGGAAAACTATTTTGAAAAAAAAAACACCCTCAGTACACCCTGCCGAGATTCGAACCTCGATCTCCGCGTCATCGATAATCTGGTCTACTGTGAAAATAGCACCTTAGACCATAGCGGCGCGGCGGGTATATGTTATAATAATGATTCCTTTGTTGTTGAATGTTTTTTTTTTGTAATTTATGATTTTTTAAACATATATTAATGTTTTGTGTCATTTTTGAGTATGTTTGAGTAATTTAGGCATTTTATGCCTAATAATTGTATTCTTAAATACTACCGATATTATATAAATACTTAAACATAACTTTTACCAAAACACATTTATCGGAATGGAAATATAATGTAAGCAATGAACTTAGCATTATATTTATTTAAATAGTTTGAAAATACACATTCCTTATTTTACATTACAACTAATTGGAGTAGGGTTTCTTAAGGAGAGGATAGTTATTAATTTTTGAGGCAGATATTTATAAATCAAGCTTATCCATCAATCATACATATCCAGTACGATGATTTTCGTTATTAAAGGCTTTTCATTATATGTATTTTTTTTAGTTTCTATTTGTAAAGCGCACGATTGATTTAGTCGTGTGTATCCATTACGAGCTATAAAAAAATATTTTCGTGTACATTTTTAGATTTTTTTTGTCAGTTTATTATAATAATTAAGTCATAAAAGTCCTCGCCATGCTTATTATTTTACACGAGATTTACTATCCATACGTAGTTTTACATTAATCGATGATTTATATGGACATTTCGTTAGTAAGACAGAGTTTCCGATGTCATAAGAAAGTCGTTAAGTTTTCCAATGAAAGGTCTCGCTCTATAGATTTGCACAAAAATTACAAAACGTCTGAATTTTCTCTGGACTTGGACAAACAATAAAGGTGACTTAGGAAGATCTTCACCTATGCACAATGACTGGTTATTTTATAGATTGTTTTACAGTTTTTTTGATAGAACCTTTTGTTTTTCATTGTATTCCCTGCCATCGTCAATGGGAACCAACATGAAGTCATAAGTCTCATATAGCATGGTTTTCTGGTGGTATGGAGGTCAAGGTACAAATCCCAACTGGGTGAACTGAAGGTTTTTCCCTTAATTGATTTATCCTTCTAGCTCCAATTAAATGTGGATACATTTTCTCTAAAAGTTTCTTATTATTATCTTACCCATAAGTGACAATATTTAGAAATCCTGAAGGGATGATAAGGCAGGGTAAGCACACCCATAATTATTATTGGTAGTTTTATTTTTTAAATATGGTTTATGAAGTCTAGTAACAATAATTTTTGGCTACAGATCCAGAGGTCCCAGGTTCAATCCACGGTGCTTCAAGATTTTTTTTATGAGCAATGGGTCTTGAATAGGTGCAACACAGCCTCGTGAGGCCAAATGATAAGTTACTTGAATGAAAAAATAATGGGCTTAGTCTAAAAAACTGAGATTAATGGTGGGAGAGTTCATTGTGTTGACCACATGAAAACCTCAATCCACAAATGTTGGTACTATCTTCACCAACATGCAGTGGCCGCTTGGTCGGTATACCTTACTTTCGGGCTGAAACCATGGAGTTTTTTTTAGAATAAGCAGTAATTACTTATGTTTTAATGGTGATTTGAAAATGATATTTTAAACAGGGATTTAGAGGCTAGTTTCAATCAGTAAAAGGGACAACGGTTTGATTCTGGGTGGTCCCTACAAATACATTTACTATTTGTAGATGGATTCTTCGCCCTTTATTATGTTTGCCTCATTAAACGTACTAACTACGCTAACGTTTTAAGGAACTAGGAAGATTGAATTTAGAGGAAATGTAACCACATTTTCTCGGGGATTTTGGAAAACAATCAAGGTAAAATCCCTCTCCCCAATTGAGATATCCAATCACCTCATCAGCAATCATATTGCGAGAGTAACGCCTTAAGCTCTTCAGTTACAGCAGCGGGTTCCTTCTTCTCTTAATTTAGTATTGGTGGTATGTGTTGTATTAGGTTAAGTTAGTTTGTAAGTCACGTGAAGATCTGTATGTGTAAAGCAGGTGAAACATAAACTCTCCGATAAAACATGAAAGTTCTATGCTAGTGTAGGCCCAGTCTCAGTGGACCGTTAAAAGTCAACGCATTTACGTAATTTTATAAACTTTAGACAAAAGGATGTTCTAGGTATCCAGGATGAAAAATTTCAAATTTAGAACAGATTTTACTCTAAGTTCATTTTAACCATGACATATGATAATTTAATATATTTATTTATTGTTAATTGATAAAAACACTGTGGCTATTGGAAATGGAGTTCTTAGAGTATAATAAAAACTAGAAAATCTTTTTCTCAGGATTAAGCATTTGAGTGAATTTCGCAAATATCACAAATGAAAGGACAAAACACCCAAGTGTTGCCATACGGATAAAAACGTTGCATACTAACCTATTACTTACCCGCTTCGGTGACTGAATGGTCTAAGGCGTCACTCTATTTCTATACCAGCCTGCTTAAGTCGAGGCGATTGAGGTTCTAATCCCGGTCAGGTTTAGTTAGGTGTCTTTTCATAAATGGTTTCCAATCTCCTTCCAATCAAATGTGCGTAGATTATTTCTAAAATGCTTCATTCCTCATCCTTACTCTATTAGAAAAATTATATATGCGTACAACCTGAAGAGCTGACGCGATATTAATATTATTAATAATAATAATATTACATTTTTCAAAAATATCTATCGAAAGTAATTTTTACTAGGTAAATTTCTTTAAATAATACCTTTATCACATTCAAAGAGCTAGTGAAATATATATCTAATATATATCTATGAGTATAGCCCTATCTGGTAATGAGACGTCCTATAAAAATAACAAAGATACAAAAGAATCAATTTAAAAAAATGAATTGGTTCCTTTATTGAAGCTATAGTAACATAAAATAACAAGAACACGCTGTTATTTGAGTATAAGGCCATTACGGCTTCAAGCCCCCACGAGCC
>CABFOV010004060.1:9729-32951 GCA_902141375.1 Timema poppense | reverse complement strand
TTTTCAAAGATATAATCTGTGAACTGCACAATCCTTTCATCTTCTGACGGCTGAACCATAAAGCAGTCAATAGAGCTTAAAGAGGCAGTCCAAAATAGTTTGTCAAAAATAACTTAAAAGAGTGTTTAGATGAGCGCTGTAGACTTTAGTGAGGCCTAAAGTTTGAATCTTTCGCCACCAACTTTGTCCAAGGTGAAATCGGATACCTCTTACTTCTGGATCAGGCCAGATTTCTTCTAATGCACTGTGGATTGCTGAGACAAGCGCAGTTTTATATTTGTTGGGTAACACAAATAAAAACCAATGGTATATAGACATCAGTTTTAGACCATGAATGGTAAATAGTTGGGTTAAATATTTTGGACAGTTTTTAAATATTCCATCTATATACATCTTCTGCACTTCGCATAGCACTTTAAAATTGGGTTGCGTGTAAAACCCAATTATAGAGGTGACTTCATCATTCACAAGTACAAATTGTCCAACAATATTAGCTTTAATGTTCATAGTATTAAAAACAGCATACGTGTTCTTAGCGCTCTTTAGCAACTGGGAATGCGCATATGAACAATCACGATGTATTTAAACCTAATGAGTATCAAATTACTGTTGGTCAAGGTAAGGACATCATCTCGTTTCAATTCCCTATGAATCAGTTTTGCCAGCTTGAAAGAAATGCCTTCTACAAATTTTGTTAAGAGTATTACTAAGTTGTCGATTAAGGACTTTCTCATCGCATTTTTCATGATTGTGACTGGTGCCGATTTCAATTATACTAATTGATGAAGATAGCTTTAAAATAAACCTTACATGACTTCTTACAGCACAACCATTGTTGCACAACATCCTTTAACGTTTTATGAAAACGAAATTTGTAACCTTCATAAATAATAAGCGGTTTTCGATTTTTCACTCGTGATGAATTCCATTGCCGAAAACACTTGATAAATAATGAAAACTAAATCAAGATTTGTGGTTTGATGGCTTGAATGTACGTGGAAGGAATCAAATCACTGACAACTACCGGTGTACTAACAACAACATAAGTAAGTCAACAGCCTGGGCTGCAATTCTTACATGGCTATAAAAATGTGGAGTCACAATTCAACTGTTTCTTTAGAGGTAGACAACTCGTGCGGTCGCAACTTACCTGCAACCCAAGGCCTAGAGTCAATCCTTGAACCTTTCTCTAGACTGACATCTTAGACTCTACTATCAATCTCAATATCTGGGAGCCATTAAAATATTAATATTTAAATAAAATATATAAATTAGGAATGGCTTAGTTCAGGCATGTCAAACTTGATGCCCGTGGGCCACATGTTAGCCGATTAGTGATTATATGAGGCCCACAGATCTTTTGATGAACAAACATACAATGCGGCCCAAATTGTCTTTTTATAAAAGTTATAGGAATACAAGATTTGAGATTACTACAATTTTAATTGGTCATTATTTTGTGAAACTAACCAGTGAGGTCGGTACATACAATTTTACTCATTACTTACCAAAGATCGATTCCAAAAAAATTATTAAATTTTTGCACAAAATATGTGTATTAGTTGTCAACACAAAAGTTTATTTTCGCTCATGAAAAGGAACGTTTCAAATTAAACTACTATAAAGTCACATGGCTGACTCACCCACTGACATTAATGTCTAGGCACTTCCAGATGAGCAAAAAACTTGAAATTTGGTGAACTTATGGTTTCTAATCTGTAGGTCCCGGCACAGATTTATCTGATTACCAAACCCTTCCTTCACCTCTGACAAGACATCTTGTGAATGTGGGGAGTGCCAGGCCTCCACCGTGGTTCGGATTCCACGTTAAACTGTAGGTCCTCCATTTCATCTCACAATCACCCTACCATTACACATTAGCGTAAGTGCGTATAACCCGAATGGGTAGTAAGACGCACTGCTAATAATAATAATAATAATAATAATAATAATAATAATAATAAAATCTAATCTGTAAAAGACGGGAAAATTACAAAAAGTTTAATTTTTAACCTCTGAAAAAAAATTCTAAATTGTGGAGCAACTTTAAAGTCGGTGCGGACCTTTCTTTGGAGGTCTCTTGTGGCTAAACGGAAACGGCTCTGGAATTACATTAGTTTACATTCCCTTGCAAAGAAAATCAATGGGGATTTGGGGGTGGCACCCCCAACGAGAAAAGTGAGTTTTTGTTATAAAATTATAGGATAGGTCTTACAATTTCACGTAATTTTATGTAATCTTTTTTTTTTGTTTTAGTTAGGATTTTAAAATTTAGATTTTTCCATTTAAGATGGTGACAATATTGAACTCTTAAATGAGATCGCCTCATTATTTTCAATGTTTATTGTGGCCCTTTAGGTCAAACAAGTTTGACACGTCTGGCCTACTTGAATCGTCAAATATTTGGAATCCTCAAGGATATTAGAGATTAATGGATTTTTAAAAATACATTTTTTTTAAAAAATGGCTCTAACAATTTGGTTTAAAAGTGATATCCACGGTGTGTTTAACATTACAAATAAAAATGTATGCTTGTTTTTGTGGGGAAAACTCGATTGAGTGTATTTTATATCTTTTACATGAAAAATATTCTTTTTATTTGAAGTATTTTTAAAAATGGCTCCAAGAAAGTTGGCTCAAAATATGTATTTCATAAGTTTTTTACAATCTAAATTACGTTAAATATTTTTGTTAGTTTATTGAAGATTAATTTTTGAATCATTTAAAAAAAACATTTTAAACGATTATGTACAAAATTAGTATCTAAAGACTGTTTTACCTGGTTAATAATAACGCATGTTTATTTTTTGAATAAATTAATTAAAAAGGAAATAACTTATTATAAATTTTATGAAATTTGAATTTTTTTTTAAATGGCACAGATTATTTAGTTGAAATGGGTATTTGGAAATGATTGCTTATGATTATTTTTTTTACAAATATAAATATTTTGAAGTTATGTACAAAATTCACTTTTGAAAATTAGATTAAAAATAACCCTAAATCATTTAGATGATATTGTGTAAAATTTAAATTTGATAAGTGTTTATTGTGATTAACAGAATTATTTTATCAGAGGAAAACTTAAGATTAGCTTACTGAAAACCAATTTTAGAAAATTTTGTTTTAAACTATAATACACTATATGAGAAAGTTTGTTCGAATGTGTAGTACCATTTATTTAAACCCCAAGGGTTCTTCCTATAGAGATGCGATTAGCCACGTTCGTGCATGTATAACTAGAGTGTAGTGCACTCTCGCACAATTTCAAGTAGTGAAGTGTCTCCCAAACTGTGATTCCCCTTACCCCGAGAGTTTATCTGTTCATGATTATGTTCAGCTCACCCCTAAAGTTTTAATAACATTTGTAATAACTGTGCATAGTTTGTAAGATAGCAGGTATGTCTCCTTTTTATTTAAAAAAATGGAGATTTGGAAAAGGTAAATTGCTTGACATTTCCCTTAATTGGATAAGCAACTGGAACATATTTGAGAAATATTAACTAATCAAAACATTATCATTGCCTGCATCTTTGATTGATCGGTTGATATGAGAGTGTAGGCCACGTTAGTTAAGGAAAATGTTTCTACAGATTTTATATCTAAACATTTTTAAAGCAAAACTAATTTAAATATTGCTCCAGTAGAAACATAGCTTAATTTTTTTCCACTTGATGATATCAACAGTTGTTGAATATTTGTCATGAACATAGCAAGATTAGATAATACACATTTTAAATTGAGGAGGAAAAAGTAATTAAATTCCGGGACACCTTGACAGATATTCAAAAACTCTTTATATTACCACCTGAAGAAAATTAAGCTATATGTTTATGCATGAGAGTTATTTAATTTTAAAAAATGTTCAATATAAAAACTAAAAAACTACTATCATTCCGTAATTAACTGTCTGGTATTTTATATTCGCTAATGGACTGAGTGCGTGACTTCAAGCTGAGATGTTTCCGTTAATAGTTTTATGTCTTGATTGATGAGGTATTTCAGATCTCCACCTATTTCACCTTAAAGGGGTAAGGGTTGACGGGCTAGAGGTAAGATATTATAGGTTCCATTGTTGCTTTTTACATAGTGGTTTTCTCCTATAGGCTAATTGCATCATTACCTACTAAAATAAAATGCAATTATTTCTACTTATATTTCGCGCTAATAATAAAATAAGTTATCTATATTAATATTTTATTTTTTATTTTTATCACTGCGTCTTACTATCTGTTCAGGCTCTACGCTTATGTACTGATTGCGCTTGTGGTTTTAGGAATGAGTAAGATTATATTTAGATTAAGTGTACCCACATTTGCATGGAGGGGGGTGGAAAACGATTTTAGAATAAAAAACTTCAGTACACCAGACCAAGTTTCAAACCTCTAAATCCACGTCAGTGGCAGTTTAATCTACTGCGAGAGTAACGCCTTAGACCATGCAGACACCGAATCTGGTGATTTAACTATTCATTGTCAATTTTGACATGACCAAACAATATACCAAGAATATGTTGGTACACCATTCTCAGTGAAGTAATATTGATTGAAAATTAATTTTATAAAGTATTAATTTTTTAATTTTTTTTATGTAGAACCAGATTAAAATCTTAATCCACTTGTGTGGATATGGGATGGAAATTCTCAGTGATAAATTCAATGATCATGACTCCTTTCCCAGTAGACCCAGTCAAGATTCACACCATGACATTTTCATCACTTATCATAAATTATCCGGGGTTCAATCCTTGGTCCCGGCACAGATTTGTCTGATTACCAAACCCTTCCTTCTCCTCTGACAAGACGTGTATTAATCACAACTTGTGAATGTGTGGAATGCCAGGCCTCCACCGTGGTTCGGATAGATCCCACGTTAAACTGTATGTCCTCCATTTCATCTCACAATCACCCTACCATTACACATTAGCGTAAGTGCGTATAACCCGAACGCGTAGTAAGACGCGGTGTTAATAATAATAATAATAATAATAATAATAATCATAACGTATATTGTGAGTCTGACGACTTTTACCACGTGACCACGTAAATGAAAATATTGTTTGATCGTTCTTTACTATACCATAGTCAACATATTAATACAACTAATACATCTCCAATTATTTATGTTTGTCTGTTGATTCTTCGAAACCTTTTGAACTAATAAACGGATTAAGTACAAACTTTGTACAAAGACATTTTACTAACTTAACAAATTTCAATTGATACTCAATATAGTTACCAACGCCCATATATCCATTTTCAAGGAAACTCAAAATAACAATTTTAAAAATTTGATCAGTTGTTTTAATCTCCTTGTAACAAACGAGAACGGCTAAGACAAACGTGGTGTACTTAATGTTTTGAATTTAAATAAACATTTATGTATGATTGTAAATGTATACGAAATAACCTTATGGATAGACAAATATTATTGGTTCAATCAAATTTTATATATTTTGGGATACCTTAACCAGAGAAATAGCTGCTTCATGATTGAAATTTGGATTCTAGCATCATGAAGATGTTTAAAAGAAGGATTACACATTTAAAAGATTTTCAAAAAACTTTATAACATATTATTTTTATGTAATCTTTGGTCTATCATGCATCTTTTTTTCTTTATCTTTTAAACTATTGTATTATGTGATATTACACATGCCTATTTTGTTGAGTGAGCAGACCATATGCTTGACGCGTTACATTACTTTTTGTGTGTCAAACATGAGAGAGATGGTCTTTATTTGTTTGCAGGATGATTGCCCTTACCCGCCTCGGTGAAGTAGTTAGCTAACGCGCTAATCGTGTTGAGTTAGACTGCCGAGGACGGGGAGATCAAAGTTCGAATCTCGGTCGGGTGAACTGGAGGGCGGGTATTCTTAAATGGTTTTCCACTTTCTCTCTCTACGCAAATGCGAGTTCACCTCTTCTAAATTCTAAATTCAACCTTCCCAATTCCTAATCCATTAGCGTAATTAGTACTCAAGAGTATAATCCGAACGGGTAGTAAGACGCGCTGCTAAATAATAATTAAAACAGACTGTCCTTGTCATTGTAACGGGGGGTCTAATGGAGCTAAACCAAATCACTGTGCGGAAATGTCCCCAATAACATTGATCCAAAGGTAAACAGTAGCGCACGCAGTGGAAGTGGTCGTCAACAGATCTAACGGACAAGAGAAGGTCAACACTAGGTTTAATTAGACTTGCGGGACAAAACAGACCCTGTCGTAAGAGACCCAGATAGCAGCACGGATATAATGCCCGTCTTCTACACGGGGGGGAACAAGGCTTTGTGTAGTATGTGGCACGTTCCTGGGTCTATCAAATGGTGCCTTAATTCTAACGATAAGAGGATTTGTGAAACAAACCCGACACTTGGTCTAAGGAAGACAGCGTAAGCCGCCCGGAAGTTGCTGCTGGGCCTTCGCGATCCCTCCCCGCCCCCTTTATGTCTGGACGGTCGCGGCGCATTTGTTGGGTGCAGCTTGGTAGTTCGCGGACTGGCCGCGACCGGCGCAACATGGCCACGTGGGGACTCGCTAGTAGGGATGTGAAAACAGTTTCGATACTTTACTAATATCTATATTTTCCTTTCGATACTAGTATTTTTTTACTTGATATTTTTTTTCCGAAACTTTTACTGATATTAGTACTAACACTCGGGTATCGAAAGAAACCACTCTCTTGCTATCTTCACTCATGCTGGGATTAAATGTTTACAATGGTTAAAGAAAGGTACAAAATAGATTGAAAAAATATATTACTAATTATATTTAGCTATTAAATAGGCCTAACTTTTCATCAGTTAAATAGTCATAGACTTTTGAAATCTGGTATGGTAAAACCTTTTTATTATATGCATGGTACTATCTATTTATCATAACTTCCAAGTTCCAACACATTACATAGACACGATAGACTCAAGAATACTGTAATATGGTTAAATCATTATAATTTTCAGTGTTTAAATAAATATGAAAATACAATTATTACTATTATTATTAATAATATTATTACTATGCAAATTATTATTTGATAAAATAAAACATTTCTCCAGATTAAAATTTCTAAACCAATACTTACTGCTATCAATACTTTTATATCGATACTCGTACGGTATCGATAATTTTCTTACGATACTTTAAATGAGTAGAGTATTGATACTTTTCTTTCGATACCACATCCCTACTTGCTGGGTATAGGGTCATTAGAGATACCGCTCGTTAGTCTCACCATCATTTGTAAATACTTGTACAATAAATAATATATCAAAACAATCATACTGCATTATTTATATTGCAACATTTATTATACAAACAAACATATTAAAATCAGTGTGTTATTAGTTGAAACCGTACTGGTGCAGGCTGGCATGTTGGTTCACAGTGGTTCAGTATATGCAAGTCACAGTGCAGATTCCCATCGGTGACGTACAAGGGGGAGGTCCACAGTGATTCCTAGCAGTCACCATTATGCAACCCAATTAATCTCCGGCTCCACACATAGTCAAGAATTGGCCTGCGCTATTGTGATATGTTTCTATAATCGACCAATTAAATAATTCATCTAAACGTGTAGATGACCTTACTTTCCATCAAAATGGTGACTAAACTAGTTTTTTTAATCTCCCTATTTAGGAATAAGTTTCTCATGCTATGTAAAAGACAATAATTTTTTTTTTGTTCTTTGACCAAGTCATAACTTTAGTCATAGTTCTACTGGTGTAAGCTAATTCAGACTGTAAGCCTTACTAGAGATGGGTTGGGTCAATTTATTCTCAAAAACAAACCTTCATTTTATCTATGAATTCCAAATCCCTTATCCGAATCTTAGAAAATATAAAAATCATAAGGTTAGATTTTTCCTCGGGGGTATTATTTCTCTCTCTCTCTCTTCACACCTTTTATTTCCATCAGGTTGTAAACTTATGGTCTAGACCCTAGGGTCTGTTTGTTGGGTTTCTACATACGTCTGTTGGGATAAACAACTATCAAGAATAATCATATATCTAAAATTATTATTACGTGTTCTGTCTTAATACAGGTATATTCCCTTTATGAGTGAAATTATACCACCAATGCACCTTGTCCTTTGCTTCCCCCTTCAGCTGCCAGAATTTTCTTATTTCCTTCAAGTCATCCAATATTTGAATCCTCCTTCTCTCTAAACTCCTCTTTCCCTTAAACTTTCCTTCTATGACGTAGTGCAGAAGAGAGTTTCTCCTAAGTATATGTCCGATCCAGTTTGCTTTGTACCAAAGAACCATATCTAAAATGATTATATTCTCACCTACCCTTCTTAATACTTCTTCATTTGTCATCGTGTCTGTCCACCTGATATTTTAAAGTATTATCCAGCACTACATTTCAAAAATCTCCAAGTATTTCTTTTCCTTCTTCCTGAGTGTCCAAATTTATGTTTCACACAGCGCAGCGCGATGCTCCAAATGTAGCATTTATTTAATTTATTCCTCCGTTCCAAACTAAAATTGCTGGTCAGCAGTAACATCATCTTGTTGAAAGTTTTCTTCCCCTTGGCGATCTTAGACCTATATATCCTTGATACAGTAGACATCCATTCTCAGGTACTTGAACTTCTCTATGCTTTCTAGCTCCTGGTTTCCAATTTTGAATTCCAACATCCCTTAATTTTTTGAAATTCCTTTCACTTTTGACTTCTCAATGTTGATCTTCATGCTATAACTCCTCTAAAATGATAGTCACTAATCCGAACTTATTTTAATTGATTTCTAATTTAAAACTTGAAATGTTTTAAAATTCTTGAATCTCGAATTTTTTTTAAGATTCTAGAGGTTTACGATTCTAAGATTCAAAGGGTTCATTTTTAATAAGTACCTAATTATAAAAACATGACACACCCTACTTGTTAAAAAGAAAAAAAATACAGCACTGGTATGTAAAATAAACAAAGTAGATAATTATGGTTAGATCCAGGAATTTATTAAATTTTGATTGTGTTCATCACGTACATCTGAGATAGCTGAATATTTACACAAACCATAACGGGATATTCGAATATTTACAAAAATCAATCCGGAATATCTTATTATTTACACTAACCCATTTGGGATAACCGCATATTTACACCGAATATCTGGGACATCCAGATACGTAAACCGATGGGTTTGGGATTAGGAAAGTATAATTCAGTGTAAATATATCCACACTGTTGTTGAAGGGAGTGGGAAATAATTTAAGAAAATCCACCCAAGTATATCATTGAACCTTGAACTACTCATCATCGGCAGTCCAGTCTATTACGAGGGTGACACCTTACACTATCCGAACACCTATGTATACTCCATAAACGGTATGAATTTATCTCCGAAAGGTCTTTTTTCCTACCAATATCCTACTATATAATAGATTTATGGTAGGGAAAAAGGTCTTTCAGAAAACAATTCCTACGGTGAACGGACTTTAGGTTATCAATATCATGCGGATGGATTAATTAAAAAGTATTTAGAATTTACTCATATTAATATTAGATTTGATAAATAATCATGTAATATATGAACAGACAAATTTGCTATTCTCATCGTGAATAATAGGTAGTTTTAAATAAATATATAACACATAATAATAATCTGTGTTTCCTGTTCAATAATTTCGTGCGCTGAAATTGGTTTAATTTTGTTGTTAGTGTAGCTCCTCACCTTTGATGTAGAGCTAAAAAAGTTTTAAATCAATTTATTTTACAGTATTTTATATATGAATCTTACTTGGGCTAAATCAATTTAAAACAATTCTTCTAATCCTGTAAGACAACTTATTCAATTATGTTATTCAAAAAATGATAATGTTTATGTTTACGAGGTAGAATAATGATATACTATGTATATTGACTTTGTTGAAACATTCTTATTTCGTAAATATAAAATAATTATTAGACTCTACACATTTGAAAAAGATAAGCCAATGTTAAACTAAAATAAATAATTTTATATAATAGGTATTCCATATTATAGATAGCTGGCTACCATATTATTCTTATTGATCGAAAGTAAATATAGTAGTTTGTATCTTACTACTAACCAGGCATATCCACATATCTACACGTTTTTTTTAGCACCACGTCTTACTAACCGTTCGGGTTATACGCCTATCTAATAATTACACTAATGTGTTAGGGATTAGAAATAATTAATTTAGAGGAAGTGCACCCACACTTGTGTGGAGGGAGAGTCGAAATCCATTTAGGAAAACCACCCATAGTGCACCCGACCTGGGTCAAACCCTAATCTCCCCATCTTCGGCAGTCTAGTATACCAGCACCAATAGTCACGCATATTTAAAACAACTTTTCATGTTATTGTTGTCTTTAGAATTGGTTTCTCATGGTTATACTTACAATTATATGAAACTCTATAGACACTGAACAATTTTTTATGTATTTATATTCATATATTAATATTAATTAAAAAACTGAACGAATTGAGCCATTAGCCACCGTTCTTTCAACCCCGCTTCAAGCTCTATCCTTGATAAACCAAACTAGTGGAGTGGCCACTGAGGAGGCGGTAAACAAGGTTCCCAAGTATTGATTGCACCCCTTCCCCTGGAAACCTCCTTGCAACCCTTCCTTAGACACCCTACTTCCCCTCTCTCTCTTTCTTCTTCTCAACTCGACAAGACTACAGACTGCAGTCACACAGCCCACCGAACGACATCATAAAAAGTCGTCGAACCCCGGCCCTTCTCAACACAGAAAAAGGGTGGGGGCAAAGACCCTTCACCCCTCCACCTACTAGACACCGCGGGGGTGTTGAAGACGCCGGCGCCGGTCGTAACAAACGTCTTACAACGGGGGCATGAATTACTACAAGACGTTACCCATTTCTTAACGGTAAAAGGGGGAGGGAAGTTATCGTCCAACAAATCTGACCTAATTCTAGCTTAATGCAATTTTTTTAGATCTCAAGTAGTATAGTAAATAAACGAAACACTATTTCTGTATTTTGTGAGTTACTAAAACTACTCCAGCTAGGGCTTGTTGACCTAGGTTTATGGACTATTTGATAGCGTATAGAGATTTTTTAAATTCTAAATATTTGTCTGAAAAACATATATTTTTAATATTGGATGTATAAAATTACCCACATCGGTGGGTACACAAACTAAGGCGTCATTAAAGTCTGCTCTGTTTGTCACTTACAGGGATATAGTGGTTCGAATCCCAGCCGAGTACTCCAAGAGTTGTTTCGTTCAAACTGATTCAAATTCTCCCTTTACGCAAATGGTGGTGCATTTACTCTACATTCTACCTTATTCAACCCTGCCTTTGGATAGCCAGGATTAGCAGTAGATCCCAGTGTACGTATATATATAATAACAGTTTATAGTAATTTACAAAAGCTTTCCTTAATTTGAGCCTCTTAGAATGTCAATGTTATTAATTGAAACTTTATATATTTAAAACAATTAAAAAGCTTGGTTTTATTTGGCTGGTAAATAAACATTTAATTAAATAATGAAAAATCAAGTCGATCGTTAGAGTAAATAAAGTATTGATTAGACTAAACAATAACTTTGTGTATTTATATACTTAAAAGGGATTTGTCAATTAAACATTTGAGATATCTTCCTATTTACACTACTGGAGTAGAGTTGTTAGTGTGTAATTTTAGGTGAAATGTACCTGAATTTGTTGGCAAGGCGATTAGAAAACCACTATGGATAAATTCAGCCTCAGTACATCATACAATATACCTCAGTGGATTGAACATAATTATTACGCTCGAACCAGGAATAACATTGAACTAGAGTTCCCGCCATATTTCCCTTGACAACTAAAGAATTTGAGACTGATGAATTAGTTTATTTTAACTTTAAATATAACAGAATCACCCATCCAAACAAGTTTTTAATAAATTAAAAAATGTGTAATTAAAAAAATCAACTTAGAGATGCACATAAATATACATAGGTGTTATTATTATTATTATTATTAGCACCGCGTCTTACTACCCGTTCGGGTTATACGCACTTACGCTAATGTGTAATGGTAGGGTAATTGTGAGATGAAATGGAGGACCTACAGTTTAACGTGGAATTCGAACCAATTGGAGGCCTGACATTCCCCACATTCACAAGATGTCTTGTCAGAGGTGAAGGAAGTGTTTGGTAATCAGATAAATCTATGCCGGGACCGAGGATTGAACCCCGGCCGCCAGCACAGAAGTCTGACACCTTACCCCTAGACCACCAGGTCACCTCATAGGTGTTATTAATTTTAAAATTTAAGATCTCTGCGTGCAGTGGATATAGTGAAACTCCTGGTTCGAGATGCATCACATTTTTTTAAACGTATACTATTCAACAGGAAATATGGGTTCTTAAAGTTGAGGTGCAAGGAAAGATGAGTTTAAAATCAGTATTTTGGAAGTTTTTAATAACAAAATTTATTTTAGCCAAAATAAATAAATGGATCATTCAGTAGATTTGTTCATTTTAATTGTTTCCACATAGTTTTCTCAATAGTTTTTGGATATACCATGAGCATAGTGACTAAGAAAAAGTTTAAACTTTGCGATGCTCATGACAAATATTCAATAACGTTTGCGATTATATATGAATAAAATTAGAAGAACTAAGTCTATCTACTGAAGCATAAAAAAAAGTTTTTTGCTGTAAAACTTTAAAGAAAATACAGTCCTTAACTCGCGTATTACTCCCCCACACCCTCCTCCTTTAAGTTTATTGTATTAACACTAAAACGTACAAGCATAAATAAGTTTTATTACTTGGAACAGTTGGTAAACGCACTTCATCTGGTCGGAGAAATGGTGTGGGCAAGAACTAGTTTCTCAAGTACTTAAAGACCCTGTTATATAATAGATATCCTTGTTTATACGACAAGAAATTTTATTTTATTTTTTAACTATTTACGAAATGTTATTTTTCTAAATATTTGATTTGATCATATGTTAAAAAATGTATAATCCATTTACCTGAAAGTAAACAAACTTACCTTGAATAATTTCACAATGGCGTAGTTTATAAGATATATTCCAAATGTAATCCGTCAAAGGTTAAAACCTTTCTGGATAAAAGATGTGTACACAAATACAAAAAATGTGTGCTGTAATAATATTTCAAGTTTCATCAAAAAAACTAAAAACATTTAATCAAAATCGTTAAAAATGTGTGATAGAAGTGTTTTTTAAATTACAAATTTAATCAAAAATAGAGCCAGGCCCATAGAAAGTTGCGCAGATGGGTATTTTCCTAGGGTGGCTCTTATTTACTCTTAATGAAACAAAATTTTAAGCTGTTTTTCGCGCCTACCCCCAAATTGGTTCAATTTATTAAAAACAAATCTGTAAAAAATTTCAGTTCAATTGGATGAAGGGAAACGGTGCCCCTGGGCCCTAAAACATTTAAATAATCATTCAAGTGCAAACACATGCTGAGTTTATTGTATTATATCCCAAGTTATTGATTACATTAAAATATATGTAAACCAAAGTTATAGCTTCAAGAAAGCGGTAAACATTAATATTTATCCATTTTTTTCCCTACGATTAACGATATTTAAAATAGCTCCAAAAAAGTAACGCCACGAATACCGCTGATACATTCTCTGCTACTACCACAAACCAAAACATCCATGCCATCAACTAACACAAAACATTAAAAATAGATTTATTTTAACTAGACATCGCGGGTTTGCTAACAACTCCCCTACATAACTGACAGCTTTCGCTTGTCCTTGAATTAATATGCGCATGCGTACAGTCTGTTTGTCACTGTGCAGTACGCAGCCCCAACATTTCAAGGTTAAAACTCAACAATTATATGTGAGCAGATGCTATTTTCAAATACCGCAGTTCTCTTTCTGAATGTGTACGGTTGAAAGAGAATTTTAATTTCACAATGTCTTCCATTCATTTACGTGAAAAAATATATTTAGTTGGATATTATTCAAATGAAATAACTAGAAGCAAACTACCATCAAATAAACAAGTGTTAGGTGTATTACTTCGTGTGGTAAAGTTAACGTTACGTGGAAGTGCAAGATTGACTTTGCAGGAAGTGATAATTTTATGGGAAAAAGCAAGAATTCCAACTAAGGCTGTGAAACACTGCATTCCCAAATTATAAGCTTTGTACCAAGAATGGAGGCATTTACAAAACCATGCTGGAAGAACAACGGAATCTCATCGGGGAAAAGAGAGAGCTTTTCAATCGAAACTAGATCTTTTTGACATAGCACATGCACAATCTTTGGAGATGATAATTATTGAAGAAGATAATCTGTTTTTAATTAATCAAAAGTTAAAAGGACGCCTGAGGTTAATGTATGGAATTGATTATGATGCACTTAATAGAGAAAGAAGAGATAAAGAATGAGAAGAGAGATCCTTGATTATAAAATGCGTAGCAATCGTGATATTTAACAAATAAGTAAGTAATATGTAAGTTTTTCCAATTTAAATAAAATATTTAAATACTCAAAAAGTGTAATACTATATAATATTATAATGTGAACAAAATTGATTTAAATACTTTTTAATACTGATTTTGTCAATTTGTGTACACTGTGATATGGATAAAAATAATCCACGTTAACAAATTTCTTGGTTTTTTATTTCGGAAAAAACTGCTGAATTGATGTCATCAACTTCTGACAGCAGCTTAGAAGAATTGTTAAATCCAGTACCATTTGCCGGAAAATCCACCGATGATATTCCTGAAGAAGAGCACCCTATTCCAGTAGATATGCAACTTGCATCACCAGTAACAAAAATAACAAGTGGACGCCGTGAGATAATGAATTCGAAGCTTGCCGCGGCCTTACATAAATACAAGGTCAGTGACAGAGATGCAGTTAATAACATAATTGCTGTTGCAGAGGCATTGGGACATGATGTTCAATGTTTGGTCATCAACAGGTCATCTAATCACAATTTCAGAGCAAGAATACGCAAAGAAAGGGCAACTGTACTTGAAAAGCAATTTAAGGAGACTGAATTGCAAGCTGTTGTCATGCACTGGGACGGTGAACTGCTCCCAACGTCAACAGGTAGATACAGTGTTGACAAACTTCCTGTAATGGTTTCAAGCGGCGATACTGAGCAACTCCTTGGAGTACCTGGATTAGAGTCCAAGACAGAAAGAGAACAATCATATGCTGTTTGCGAATCACTTTTTGAATGGGGTCTTCAAGATTGCGTAAAAGCGTTAGCTTTCGATACGATAGCAACAAATACTGAGCATTTGAGAGGCGCGCGCGTTTTAATAGAAAATATGCTAGAAATAAATTTTATGTTTTTTTACCTCACAGGCATCATATATATGAGATTGTTCTTAGAAGCATTGTTGAAGAAAAGATGTGTAAATCCACAGGTCCAAATGTGATTATGTTTAAAAGATTTCAAAACGCTTGGTCCGGAATTAATGCTAATAATTTCCACTTTGGAATTGAAAACGAGAATGTCAGGAAACATTTTAAAAAAATATGATGTATCACGAATTCTCGATTTTTTTAAATGTACTTTAAATAAACAATAACCTCGGGAAGATTACAGAGAATTTATTGAATTATGAGTGATATTTCATGGAGAAGCCCCACCTCGTGGAATATCTTTTCGCATTCAAGGGGCAAGATGGAAGGAAAAAACTATTTATCGCTTAAACAAAATTTCTGTTCCGTAATAAATGTGTACTATCAGTGGAAGAATAAAATGCGATCCGTGATATTTGTATTTTTCTCGACAGCATATACGTTGAAACTTGGTTTGGCGCGCCTCCTGCTGTCGATAGCACCCTACCTGGATTTAAGGGTTCTGTCTAAGCTTTCTCAATACCAAACTGTCGATCGTGATATATATCGTGTTGAATTAGAAAAAATAAGTAATCATTTATAGTATTCAAGCCCTGAAACTGTGTCATTGTCTTTTTCTGATTCAAGTTTGTCATTTGAATCAAAACAGAGAATGGTTGATGCTCTTAATCGCGAATCAGAATCATCGAACAAAAAAGTAAAGCGAGTACAAATACAAGTAGACAAAATCCTGGAAATTGTTAAAAGATAAATGGAACAATTCACTTTCACCGAAACTGGAAGATTTTTAAAAAAGATCTGACTTAGATGATCAAATACTACAGACAAAACCATCCACATGGCTTAAAAATGAAAGTTTCATTAAGGGGTTGGAAATATTGAGTAAACTGCGAGTTGTCAATGATGCAGCAGAAAGGGAGGTTAAATTAATGGAAGATTATAACACATTGTTTACGAAAAATGAAGAACAAAAACAGTATGTTATTAATATTGTAAATGTTTACCACCGACTATTTCCTGGTTATAAGAAAGAGACTGTCTCAGCTTCAATTATTGTAACTAGAATAAGTGATTTATCAGTTTTTGGTTTATTCTTCAAAAACCATTGGTTATACGACAAATACATTAGATAGTAATGTATGCTTCTTGTGTATATCTACAATCTTTGTTTGACATATTTTTTGATATAATCAGTAATTTGGAAGATAATCAAATAAAATATACTTTTTCTACAACTAAACGATTATTTGATTTCTAAGGGCCTAGTCTAGGCGCGCCCTTTCCCTTTATCCGATTCAGCTCAAATTTTTCACAGATTACTCTTTTATTAATTGGAACCAATTTGGGGTTTGGTGCAAAAAAATAACTTAAAGTTGAAAATAAAAGCAATCCTAGTATGTCCCCTTCAGTGGCCATGCATTCTACGGGATCAAACTCGCGACACAGGTACTGGTTTAATTGCGATGAATAAGTCGGATTTTTAATCTGGTGTGTGGTTTACTCATGTGTTTTATGACATTAATATCTTCTTAATCCACATATATTTATTTACTATATGGGATTAAGAACTCGAAAGTTCATCGCCACACTTACAAAAGTACGCCACCCATCCCTGTATTGAGATAGTTCTGCCCAGTCCATATTGCACCCTATCGCTATATTATGCTCGTTCTAGCCAGTCCATATCATTACCATCTCTTTCAGGTCCATTCTAATGTTATCCTCCCATCTGTGTCTAGTTCTTCCCAATGGTCTCGTCCCATTGGGTTTTCCAGTCACTAACCTGAGCAAGGCTTTAGATTCTTTCATTCACGCTGCTTGTCCCATCCACCGTGTTCTACGAGATTTGAAGATCCTAACAATATATTGGGATGGTTACAGGGTATGTAACCCAATATTATGTGACTTCCTCCACTCCCCAGTAACATAATTACAGTTTGGAACAAAAGTCTTCCTAAGCACCTTGTTTTCGAACATACTAGATTTGATTTGGTCATATATATATATTGCCTTTTTGTGACAAGTATACACTAAAACTCACATAGATGGTCAGAAATACAAACTAATACGTAATTAAATAAAATACTTTTGGAATCAATTATAGCTACTTCTTATTTAGGAGCAAGTTTGTTGACTATGTTACAGCCATGTTTCTTTAATTGCGCTTCTCTCCTATACTATCTAAAAAAAAAAAGATTGGCAGATATCAACCTCACTTTGTAAACTCAATGAAACCCACAATACCACTTACATCTTATATTTTTAAAGCTAGTGTATGCTACAATAACGTATTATATAGTGTTCAAAATTCTTAAAATAAATGTAGGCTTTATTCATATTTGATAATCAAAGTGCAACATAGTAGTGGTATAAGGTTTATAAAACTTTAACATTAGTTAGTTAAAGTAATATTTTTAAGGACAAAATAATGTAAAATTACGATGCTAAAATAATGTTTTTCTAAAGAAAATAAATGAAATGATGCTCTTGAATTGATTATCTTTGAGGACAATATATTTTAAATTTACAATGATGAGAGAATAATTTAAAGGAAAAAGCACTGTAAGATTATATCATGATCCTACTTCTAAAGACAGATAACTTTAAAATTAAAATGATAAAATTATATTGCGATGCTATAACGATAATATTTTAAAGAGAAAAATATGAAACTATGAAGCAAAATTTTTTATATTATTCTATTAGATTTATATTTTAGACGCTAAAAATACTATTTTAAAATAATTATATTTTTAAGAAAAAAAATGTAAAGCTACGATACTAAAATTATACAGTAAGAACAAAACCATATACAATTTCCTATTTTTAATTATTTTGCTTTATATTTAAGATATTTGGTATAACTTTTACCATCTATGGATTTTGTATTTATCTAAAGTTTAAAAATTGTTCATCCTAAGAGATCAAAATTTAAAATAAATCTCAAACAATTTAATTAGTTTGAGTCAAAAAATATTTTCCTCCCTTTATTTTTAAATATAGTGAAATAATAAAATACTTCGTTGCTCAATATAGCTTAAATACTTTAATCATGCATAGGATTCTTCTTCTTTTACTTTATGTGTTATAACATTAAAATATTCAACACTGTTTCAGGTCAAACTTCGACCGAATAGAAAAAGTAGAATAAATTTATGTTAATTTGCGAGCTTATCTACTATTCATGGGATGCATATTATGCAAAACTAAATGAGTGTTTGAAGTTAAAAAAAATCAAGAATCTAAATTAAATCTATTTTTAATAACCCAGTATTTATATAATTAATACAACTTGTTAGATATATAGTAGTTTGATTCGCATCAAGCAGCCAATGATAATTAGTTTTTTTTAAGAAAATAAGTTAAATACAACATGTTAAAAGTGTTTTATACCAAAAATGTGCACACAGTTTTTAATTTAAAATATTATATTTAGAATACTATCCAAAACATACTATTTAAATTTCTTGATGATCATAAAATTACATAATTAATCAACTAACTGTAATAATAATTACATAAATATTTATGATTCATTTTTTATCAAAGATTATTTTGATCTCCTCACCACATTTTTTCAAAACTTTTAAAGCCTTCTGACAATTTGTTTATTTAAGGTATTCAACGTGCACTTTCTAAACCGACTGATTCTATTAACGCACAGGTGTTTCTATGGGCAAGAGCGAAAGAGCCTACACATTTTGCGAGCAAAGTTATTTTCACACACCTTCCAGGAATCACTCACATGCCACAATCGACATGGTGTTTACTTCCTCTCAGAAGGAATAATAATAATATTATTTAGCACCGCGTCTTACTACCCGTTCGGGTTATACGCTTATGTACTAATTACTCTAATGGATTAGGAATTGGGAAGGTTGAATTTAGAGGAAGTGAACCAGCATTTGAGTGGAGGGAGAGTGGAAAACCATTTAGGAAAAACCACCCCCAATTCACCCGACCGAGATGGGTCCTCGATCTCTCCGTCCTCAGCAGTCGAGCTCAACACGACAAGCGCGTTAGCCAATTACGCCACCGAGGTGGGTCTCTCAGAAGGAAGATGTGCTAGGGATTTTTATCGTTTAAGAAAAATCCGTCGACCCCTGATGAGTTTGAACCCACAAAAATTGGGTGCTTAGGCGAGCACTTTACCCCAATACCACTGAAGTTGACGTTATTAATTTAAATACTAACGACAAATAAGATGGCTGACTGTGAAATGTACCCCAAGATCCAAGAAGGTCTAGCCATATTTAGTATCTTCCTCTATATACAAAGAGGTTTTGTCATATTTTATATAATATCCCGAATAAAACTTTGTTTTATCATATTTATTGTATTACTCTAGATCTGAAGTATCATATTTAATAATCACCAAGGTCCGAAATATTTGATTCTCATCTAATGATGGTAAATTAATGTTGATAAAATTAAATACTCTACTACCAATTATCCTGAAAACCCCTAAATTTTTAAATGGGTAATATTCATGAGTGGACACTAAACTACTCTACAGTTGAAAAGGTTTTATAATGGTAACTTTTACTATCAATAAAATAAACCTTTGCTGTGCCATTTGCAATTACGACTTTTAATTGGGTCTAAGGATAATGGGAAATGACGCGTGTATGTTTACGTAAGCTCTGTTTAGATAAATGGGGGAGCTATGTGGGGGCATTTAAAAGTGTAAGTTTCCTTCATGAAATAGTTGCATACCAGGGGTGGCCAACTTTTGATCCAGCGTGCCACTATTTTCCTCGAAAAACTTGAGTGTGGAACTTCACAACAAAACCTTTACTCTAACTTTCCCTTACCATCACTACCCTGTAAGAAATGCAATTAAACATATTAAGTTTATTTAAAAAAAACTTATGTGTTTGACTCTTGAGTGAGGTATGTATACTTCTGGACTATTTATATTTATTTTAAGTAACATTATAAATAAACATTGTAATAAAGAAAACAAAACACTATCCATAAAACATTATTCTGAAGAGATTTTTCTACGTGTCCGGAGTAGTAAAACAAAAATACTAAAATAAATCACTACTGATTTTTAATAATAAAACATTAAAATCAAAATAATAAAATAATATTACAGTTATTAGTGAGCTATTTAGATCTCTTTGGTACTCAAATGTTTATCAACATTAGGTTTGGTTGTCGAAGAAGCAATATGAATCAACATTAAGAGTGCAACTTAAGACGTATTCACGTGCCACGGGTTGGTAACCCCTGTTGAAGACGTAGATAGTCATTAAAAGAGGCAGGGGTTCACAAGGCTCTACCACAACATTATCTTTTCATTAATAGGCTACATTTAATACCAGGGTCATTGACGACTAAAGGCCAGTTTGATAGTCAGAATTAACACGCCTTAAAAGCGATATTACACTAAATACAATACGATACTTAGCTAAACGAGAATGGAACTAGCCAGTTCCATAGTCAGACTTTCCACGCCTCAAGTGAGTTCTTATACCAAATACAATACGACACCTACCTAAACTCGAATGGAATAAGCCATTTTCATAGTTAGACTTAGGCCGATTCTACACTAACGGTTAAAACGCGGCGATTTTGCCGCTAGATTACGCCCCCCAAAATCTTGAATCTACACCTGACTGCAAAAATGCGACTCTTAAACAGCTATCGAAACGCCATCAATTCTACACTAGTGGTTTAAATGCCGTGGCTGTTACTTCCACTTGTGGAGAATGGTTTAAAACATTTTTATTGTGGGACTTATTTTGTTGAAGGAAAAATTAAAAAATGTCAAAAGAGACGTTTGTGGACTAACCACACATTATCGAACCATCGCTCAACAGGACAGTTTCATATTATGTTTATGAATCACAGAATGTACCGAGAGAAGTATTTTTGTACTATAGAATGTCTGTAGTTTCATTTGATGAACTACTTGGTTTAATGAAAGAAAATATTGCAAAAAGTGATACCATCTTGAGGAAAAGGATTTATTATTCCTGATGAAAGACCTGTTGTGACATTGCTTCTGGTGGCAGTTGTGCCTCAGTTTGAACACCTCCAGAGGTAGCGGTCAAAACGCTGGTCTAGACGAAAACTTATTTTCTAGCTCGATAACAAGGGTTTAATTAAAAGGTGCAGTTGATAGCGTTTTAATCGCTAGTGTATAATAGGCTTTAGTACGCATTAAGTACGGTGCTATACTAAATATAAAGACGAAACTCGAATGGAATGGGCTAGTTTAGCATATGAGAGTGACCCATTCCATTCTGATCTGTGTATGTGTCGTCCAGTATTTAAAATAGCACCGGATCTGAGGTGTACTTAATATTACAATGAAACTGGCCCAGGCCGTTTGTGTTCAGGTAGGAGTATTCCCCTGCACTTGAAGCGTTCTAAATCTGACTATGAACCTGGTCCTTACTCTAGCAAACAGGGATTTGGAGTTTAACTCACAAGAAATGAAACCGCATTAACATGGAGCGAGGATAAGAAAGTCATAGCGCTAAGCCAAATGAGGAAAACATTCCTCCGTTCACCAGGTTAAAATTAAAAACCTAGACCATCACCAGTCACCAATAATCTAGTGTATAGCAAGAGTGACATATTTTAAACACGCGGTCCCATGCTAGAGTAGTCAGCGCACCTGGCTGCCAACGTAGATGTCTAAGGCTCAATTCCCGACTAGTTCTATGGGTACTTTTTCTCGAAAGGGAATCATCCCAAAGGTCACCATTATCAGGTTAAGATGGGGATGCAGAGAATGCGAGAAAAGACCATTGTTTTTGTAGTATTTATAACACAACCTTTTTTTTTGTGTGGCCAGAATGAATAAAATATTGCACCGGTAGTAACATAGATTAAATTTCTTCACATTGTGATATAAACAGTTGTAGTATTAGATAACCAACTTTTTAAATGAAGAGAAAAAGTTGTTATGAAATTCCAGGACACCAATCGACACAAATTTAAGAAAGGTTGATATCACTATGTGTAGAAAGTTATACTTTAAGTTTGTACTGAAGCAACATTTGATTTATTTTGACCATCAAATGTTTTTATACAAAAACTGCAAAAACACTTGCCTTTTATCACGTCCCCTACATTCCTACCGTAATTAGGCTTAAGTTGGGGTAAGAGTTAGTACTCGTTCTAAGCCCTCATATTCTCTATCACCAAATGGTGGTTTCTTTTAGCAAGTAGGTTTAGCGATATCTCCGATAGGAGAACTCCCCAAGTGCCGGTTAGGAGGATGCTCGCCCCCGCTGGGGCTTCCGCCTATCTGAAGATTATTAGATCCCGAGGGCGGGGGGACACCCAGTGGAGCAGGGTACCAGGGACATAAAATACCTGGGGTGGACCAACTATTAGGATAGATAATTGTAAATTAAGTATTTAGGACAACTAACTTAAGTGTTACTACTATCCTCTAATATTGTAAAATTAGACAAATAAATTGAGGTAGACAAAACATTGTGAGAGCTCCTAAG
This sequence comes from Timema poppense, assembly GCA_902141375.1. NCBI lineage: Eukaryota > Metazoa > Arthropoda > Insecta > Phasmatodea > Timematidae > Timema > Timema poppense. Next base: position 10,172 of record CABFOV010004060.1, on the reverse strand, counting down.
TTACATAATTGGTATCAGGACAGGTATGTAAGGATGAATAGATAAATATCACCGTCACCTCATCTCATCGGGACATGGAAATATCTTCCACTGAAAGGATGTACAATTAGTACATTCGGGCATGCTCTGAGCAACGGTTCCTAAGTACCGGCTAACATTCCCAGCAACTGGTATACGAGTGATGTAGCTCAGACCCACATGGTTAATAAACTAGGCATGTCCAATCCGAAGCTCACGGACTCCTTGCGTCCTTCAAGTTCGTTCTTGTGGCGCACCAGCTCCAATTGAAGTAGCTCTACTTCAAAATGCAGAAATAAACCACAAATCAAGTTCTTGAAGTTGACTGTGTATTTATGTGTGTATGTATGTATGTGTGTATGTATGTATGTATGTATGTATGTATGTATGTATGTATGTATGTATGTATGTATGTATGTGTGTAT
>CABFOV010004059.1:21375-56950 GCA_902141375.1 Timema poppense | reverse complement strand
TGCCGGGACCGAGGATTGAACCCCGGCCGCCAGCATAGAAGTCTGACACCTTACCCCTAGACCGCCAGGTCACCTATAAATAATAATTTTATGACAATGTAAGACTATTTTTAGAATTTATGGTTTTTTGTTTCAATGTTACATCTTAAAAACTCACTCAATGAAACGTAAATTCGTTAGCATGTGAGATCCTATATTGAGCGTCTGTGATGTCGGAAATAGGCAACGTCCTTCATATTGAGGGATATCAAAACTTCAACACGCCAACGGTCTTGTCCAAAAAATATGTGACCCAAGAGAAGGTTGACCTCGTGTTAAAACAGAATCGCACCTGTGTGTGAGGGATTTTGTTCCACGCCGCGGCAATACTTGTAAAGACATCTTGTCCCGAGTTGAGGATAGAGCGCAGCACTGTGTCCCCGGAGAAATGAGCAAGAAGACGCAACTCTAGTTGAGAATAATCAGCCGACACAAAAATATTACCTGCGGGAAAAATGTAGAGTGAAAAAAAAATAATTGTTGACAGAAAAACTATACTTTTACTTTGCAAATTTAGTTTAACACTTAACTTTAGCTATACCATTCATAGATAGTTTAATTTAATTATTATTCATTCAATCTACAGTAGCCCCATGGCTTCTTTGGTGCTGACTGACAGCTCACAGCTGACAGTTAAAATCTTTTTAAAGTTACCAGACCAAATTATGTATCCCTACACCGAACCATATGATCAACAAAAACATGTGTTTAGCAGCTGTCACTTCTGACGCTCAAAATGTAGGTATATACCTAAATGTTGACTGTCAGGAGTCAGCTGTGAGTTGTCAGTCAGCACCAAAGAAGCCACGGGGCTATTGTATGTACTGTTTATTTTAGATATCTTTGGATTAAAAAATTATTTGAAAAATCTTACAGTTAGTTTACTAGTCTTTCTTCAAAAAGTCTGAAAAATGTGAGGTTGATTAAAGCTCTATAATATAAATTTGATCTTATTTCCCACTAAACCAATTAGAGCCTTTCATTTGGATCTATTTGAAGTTAATATTCAATTATTTTAGTATTTTCCATTCTGAAATACAATAAAAAAGATAATCAATAAGCCAGTTATTTTGTAGTTTCTTTCAAATTAAAATAACTTTTTTTGTTTGTTTATATGTATCTAAGCTCTTTTTAAGTCAAGATTTTTTTTAAAGAAAATATTACTACCCTTATAAAAGTTAGTAATTGGTGCATTTTAAAGAAATACCCCAACATTCTTCTGAAGGGTTGATAGATTACAGTGAAAAAAAACACACCAAACATCTCTAGTGCACCTTGTGGAGGATCGAGCCCTGGCTTTTCAGGGTCAGAATGTTGTCATTGTGTTCACAAATATTCGACTATTAAACGAGTGTACCTTTGCTAGGCACAAAAGCCAGCCTCATACTGACGGCCACGTCACTGCCTTCCGGTGGGGAGATGTCAAAGTCCCGAGGGATGTTCTGTAAGTTCGGCTCGTGCATAGAGATTCTGCCGGTGGCCGTATGCATCAAGCAGCGTCCGAACATGCGCTCACCGGTGTTCGTGTTCAAGAGCGGGAACACCGTCTACAGCACAAATTGACAAACGTGTGAAGTAATAAAAAGCATACAGCAAACAACTCTTTATTTGTTTTTAGCACCACGTGTTACTACCTGTTCTGGTTATACACGTATGAACTAGATACGCTAATGGTTTTTAGGGATTAGGAGGGTTATATTCATAGGAAATGTACCCTCATTTGTGTAGAGGGAAAATATAAAACTATTTTGTATAAACCACTCTTGATAACCTACCGAGATTTGAACCTCGATCTCACTGTCATCGACATTCCAGTCTACCGCGATAGTAGCGCCCTAGACAATGCAACCACCGAAACGGGTGCGTGTATGTGTGTGTATGTGAACAAAATTAACTTGAGGATCACTATCACTGTGAATCGTTACCAACCTGTGGTCAATTTTTTTATTCAAGTCATATATTTCCCACCACCAAATTGTCGTAGCTTCATGTGTCTTATAATGTAACTTAAGACTAGGACAGACACAACATCCAGTCCCCGACCGTTAATTCATCAATGTGAAAGGGTAACCCCCACATTTCACAAATGATAAATTTTTCTGCCATGCCAGGAATCGAACTCGAGACCCTTAGCTTAGAAGACAGACACACTACCGACTGAGCTAAGGTGTCGGATAATACTTAGATACTATTTAACTAATTTGTATAACAATAAAATTATTGTTAATACTTTTGATTAAAGCCTTATTCTCTTGGTATATTATAAGCTACCCCATAGTGGAACAATGTAAGATAAACTTGCTATCTCTTGTGGGGATTGAAGGGTTCAAGGTCGAAATTAAAAACAGAAATTTCCAAGTTAAAATCTGTACAAATATCTGTGAGGATCAAATTTGCCTATAAAGTTCATTTTTAATTTAATTTTGCTATGGGAACAAGGCCAAGGAAGGTTTCGACAAGAAGAGGTCACTGCTGACCACCAAGTTGAGTTCGGAGCCGAGGAAGAAACTGATGAAATTCTACATGTGGAGCATCGCATTGTATGGAGAAGAAAATTTGACTCTTAGGAAAGATGGAAAAGAAATACTTGGAGAACTTTGAAATGTGGAGTTGGAGAAGACTTGAGAAGATCGGGTGGACAAATGAAGAGTGGGTGAGAAGAGAACCATTTTGGATGTGATTCTTCGGTACAAAGCAAACTGGACCAGACACATCCTTAGGAGGAACTTTCTTCTGTACGACGTCATAGACGGAAAGGTTGAGGTAAAGAGGAGCTTAGGAAGGAGGAGGATTCAAATGACTGATGACTTGAAAGAAAGAAGAACATTCCGGGAGCTGAAGGAGGCAGAGGACAGGGCGCAATGGCGGTCTAAATTCACTGACAAAAGGAATGGACCTGTTGTAATACAGAACACCTAATAATAAATAATGAGAACAAAACCATCAAATGAGAGCATTTTGCTCAAGCGAATAAGTCTTGTTACCTTGGTAATGATGGAGTTGATTTTCCTCCACTGGAGGACAAGTCCCGGAAGTGGATGTTCAGCCTTGATTCTGGTGAGGGCCTCCTTATTAGTGCTGGGTTTCTGATTCGTGTTCAATGTACCTGATGAAAGGCCTAATTCTCGGTACAGAACCTGCAGACAAATTAATCAGAACTTCATTCAAACCAAAGACACAGCAATGGGTACAAGGATGGCACCTTCGTATGACAATCCCTTGATGGGCAAACTGGAAAAAACTTTTCCTGACCGCCAAATCAACAAACCACTTCGCTGGCTTCACTTCATCGATGATATATTCATGGTGTGGACAGCTGGCCGAGACAATCTAACCCTATTTTTAAACAAACTAAACCCCTTTACGGCTCTGAAGTTCACCTCAAATCAATCACACGACCAGGCAACATTTATTGATGTGGACATTAGGCTGTCAGATGGCCACTTAAGAACCTCGGTGCATCTTAAACCCACTAATGAACAACAATATTTGCATTTTGATAGCTGCCATCCATTCAACACTGATAGATCTATCCCATACAGTCTCGCCATACGGGCTCACCGCATCTCCTCCGATCCAGAAAGTCTCCAAAACCTATTTTCGCTTTATGAGTTGATATTATATCTGTTAGAAGGTAAAGTAAAAGTGGATAGAAACATATAAAAGGAACAAACACAACATGACTATAACAATGAAAAGAAGAACACAATTCACACCTTACAATGCTGCCACTGGACAGAGAGGTAATGGTAATACAGTAGATTATAGATGGAGTTTATTTTTAAATCATTCAACTGCTTAAATAAAATGTACCTTGGCGACATCGGCGGGCGATGTGAGGGAGAATGTGTGACCGGCAAGTTTGTACGCCTGCTCCTCCAGTGCTAGCATTTGTTTCTCTAACACGCTGCGCAATTTCTCAGCTTCTTCTCGACTGAACCGGAGACCTGTCAGTTCCATCCGAGCCAGACACACTAATGTCGGCATCTCTACCTCTAAAAGTTATACGTAACACAAGAATATGTCACATATATACAGGTATAATAGAATTATGAAAAAAAATTGCTTGTGATAATTTATTTTAATGTTTAATAGGTTGAACCTATACAGGTTTAGTATTATAATAAAAATGCTTTTGTAGGCAGTGAAATAAGATATATGAATTCATAAAAGAAACAAAGTGTACTAATTATTATTATTATTATTATTATAGCCACATGTCTTACCACCCCCTTCGGGTTATATGCACTTACGCTAATGTGTAATGGTAGGGTGGTTGTGAGATGAAATGGAGGACCTACAGTTTAACGTAGGATCCGAACCACGGTGGTAGGACTGGCATTCCACACATTCACAAGTTGTGATTAATACATGTATTACAAAAATTCAAAATGACTCTAAAAATATTGATTTTTCATTTAAAAATTCCCTATGTTAAAGGAGGTCCCTGGAATAGCCCACATAAAGAAAAATTACATGTTATGATCAGATGAGAAGTTTAGCTGTCACTGGCTCTTCCGTAGTCAACATATATGGTAAAATGAAGGGCTAGGATTTACGTACAATTCAATATCATCAAATTGCCTCTTGAGGTGAAGGAAGGTTTTGGTAATCAGATATATCTGTGCCGGTAATCAGATATATCTGTGCCGGTACAGAGGATTGAACCTCGGACCCCCACCAAAGAATTTCAACACCTTACCACTAGACAACCAAGTCACCAAGTGTACTAGTGAAAACCCCTTAACAAAGTTTGTATTTCAAATAAAAATGGAATAATAATGAGTTGCGTCTTATCCATATTTTTATGAATTCTTATCTCCCAATTTATTCTTGAATCTGAAACTTGGAATAGTTTATGAACAAAATAGGACATTTAAATATAATAAAGTAATAAAAAGAAAATACATAAGGGAATTAGTGATGGTCGGGAATAGCTTTTTTGTTTTGGGACAAGAACGTGATAGAAAATGAGTCAAAATAATGGAATTCGGGATGGGAACGGGAAATTTTAAAATTACCCTTTAACCTTTAGAATAATCTTAGATTTATTTCTTATAATTCATTCATAACATTCAGATAAGTTTTTTTTATCACCAAGTCTTAATACCTGTTCAGGTTGTATGCATATATGATAATTACTCTAATGGTTTAGGGATGAAAAAGGTTTAATTGAGAGGAAGTGCACACACATTTGTACAGAAGGAGAGTGGAAATCTATTTAGGAAAAAACCATCCTCAGTGCACCCGACCGAGATCGAACCTCGATCTCCCTGTCTTCTATTCTAATACGAGAGTAGCTCGTCAGATCGTGCGACCACGGGTCATTTTAGAGTTAATCTACATGCATTTGTGTGACAAAAAAATAAAATATTTAAAAAAAACACCTTTAGTAAACCCGACCGGGATTTGAACATCGATCTTTTGATTATCAATAAAACCGTGAAAAGTGTAAGAAAGCGTGAAGAGATTTGGCGAAAAAAAGAGAGAGAAGAGAGACTGAAGACCTTCAACTCTCTTAGCAATGATATCGGGTGTAACGTACCTCTGTAAATATCGGCCAACTTGTTTTCTTGTAGCCGTGACCGCTGTGCCTGTACAATCTGCCACGTCACTACAGCTTCTGCGCTGGCTCTCAGTCGGGGGAGGACTTTACTGGACACTTCCAACGCAGGGCTGCCAACCCCCTTCACGTTTCCGGCCAGCTCTGTCACATTCGTCACTGCTGGCTCACAGTACTTCAAGCTCTGAGGGAAGATACGGACACATCTAATAGATCTGTATGTGGCATAAATTTGTAACGTAATGTAATGTATTACTATTGTTTTTTTTTAGTACATATCGTTAATCGTGTTGTATCGAGTTTTAAACTGACATTGTATCGAAATCTCGAGCCTAAGCTCAAAATTTGAGTACAGTAGAGTGTCAATAATTTGGACTTCAAAAATCCCAAACGTCAAGAAAAAATAGTATTTATAAAAATAGCCACAGTGGTTTCAATATTCAAAATTCCAATAGAAAGTGTGAAACAAAGCCCAGCATAAATGCATTGGGGGTGACGGTCTATGTCGGCTAGAATGCAGAAAGGATGGGGAGTCACAACGGTCATCAACACACACACACTGTGCCTAGCCGTCAGCTCCTGTTCAGTTTGTTTGCATGGCCAGAGTTGTTGTGCGTTCCGCTTAGAAATAATGTAAGTTATAGTATTTGTGCTTGTGAAAATGTTTCTACCTTAACACTGGGTTCTCGTAAATATTCCTTATTTATTTATTTTAGTATAGGTACTGTATTTTATTAAATCCAGACAAATCAAGGTCAGTTCCCTATCAGTCCGAATTATCGACGCTCTACTGTGCTTGCAGACCACAACTTGTTAGGTATTTTAGCTGTGAGTCTGCCTGTACCTTGGCAGTGCCTCGTAAATACGGGCCCTCACCATGGCTTGAAGGTTCTTTTCTCTGCCTTCGGGCTCAAGGAGCCAGTCCGCAATTTTAGGGTCATCTGCACATGGGGTGTCGACATGGATGGAGCAGCAGCGGGCCAGAACCTTCATCTGTTCCTTGAAGTCGAATATTCGCAGAGAAGTCAGCCAGGGCGAACCATTAACCACCGTTTCCAGAAGGCCAAGTCGCTCCTCCAGTGGGACAACACTGGAAACTGTCAATCACATTATTTACTTTTTCCTTTTTCTCCCCTTTTGTTTTTTTGGTTTTCTCTTTTAGGAAGTTGCGTTGCGCGTTTCACACTCCTCCCTGATGAGTTCCGAAAGAATGAAACCTAGGTCGAGGGATCGGGCGGTGACGATTAATTTTCTTTAAGAGGCAACCATTACCTCCTTGTCCATTGGCAGCAGTNAGGAAGTTGCGTTGCGCGTTTCACACTCCTCCCTGATGAGTTCCGAAAGAATGAAACCTAGGTCGAGGGATCGGGCGGTGACGATTAATTTTCTTTAAGAGGCAACCATTACCTCCTTGTCCATTGGCAGCAGTGTAAAGTGTGAACTGTGTTCTTCTTTTCATTGTAAAGGCCATTTTGTGTTTGTCTCCCTTTTATATGTTTCTATCCACCTTTCCTATACCTTCTTCCAAATATAATACAATTGCCTCATAAAGTGAAAAGAGGTTTTCCTTATTGAGTTATTTAAATCTATAATAATATGCTTAAAATATGTTTCCTAACAACATATTGGAAGGTGTTTGGGATGGAGCTCCTCTTTTTAATGTGAAAGATTTATTATTTTTATTTCAATTTGTCAACTAGATTATTTTTATTGTACCTGCTTGAAGAATTTTTATATTTGTTTCTAACTATTTGTATGCATAGAAAACTAACAATTCTTGAGTATTCATTCTTTAAAGATAAAATATTAGTTAGAATCAACCATTTTAATTTGATTTCCTTATAAACATTGGATTCTTAAATATTTTTTTTTAAAAAAAGGAAAATACTAAGTAGCGTTCAAGAAGAAATGAAACGCGCTTAGGTGGCCGTGTGCTCTAAGGAGCTACTCTCGCAGTAGACTAGATTGCCGATGACGGGGAGATCGAGTTTCGAATCTCGGTCGGGTGTAATGAGGTCAGAAATTATTTTCCACTCTCCCTCCATACAAATTTGGGGGACACCTCTTATAAATAAAACGTCCCTAATCCCACCAATTACGTTAATGATTTATAGATGAGGAAGGTTGAACTTTAGAGGAAGTTTACCTGCATTTGTGTGAAGAGAGAATGGAAAACCATTTAGTAAAAAAAAAAACCACTCTCTGTACACCTGACCGAGATTCAAACATCGATCTCCCCGTCATCGGCAGTCTAGTCTACTGCAAGAGTAGCCCCTCGGATCATGAGGCCACTGAAGCAGGTAACTTCAGAAGAAATCTAGTAAAGTAAATTGCTTTGTGTTCAACATGTATTCTAAGATTCGGATTAGAATTTGAGGATTGTACGTAAAATTAAAATAGTGAATTTGAAACAGCATTATATTTAAAAACTCAAATTCTTAACAAAAAAAAAATAATAATAAATATTTTTTTTGTGAAGAATTTTGAGTTTTTAATCACTGGCCAACCACTAATTTTTATATACATTCCAGAATTTACTGAACGAAGCTAAGTTGTATCATGCGACAAACTACGGTAGAAGATAGCATACCCGCGTTGAGAGAAATGTAGTACACATCCTCTCCTCCGAGACAGAGAGCCACACCCACCACCCTCCTCTCTTCGCTCGTCAGCACCCACTCCTCTGTCTCGGCGCATGAGGAGGCCAGCCTGGTCCTTCTCGCGATACGAGAGCCGATCGGAGTGTTGCAGGTCTTCTTGGGGCCCTGGTGTCTCTCGCAAGCCACGGACACAGATATGTCGGGGTGTAAGGGCAGCTCGGAAGAGAATGTGTCAAACAAACGTCGATCCCCGCAAACATCTATCACATGAAGGGCGGACCAGCTCGGCCGTTGATCACTAGACACGCACACAATTACGTATTTACAATTATCTGCCTTCGTTTCTAGCACCGCGTCTTACTACCCGTTCGAACTATACCCTTATACACTAACTACACTAATGGTTCAGGGATGAGTAAGGTTATGTTTAGAGGAAATTTACCTACATTTGCATGGAGAGAAAGTGGAAAAACTACCCTAAGTACATCAGACCAAAATTTGAAACTCGATTTTCCTGTCATCGGCAGTCTAGTCTAACATGAAAGTAGCGTGTTAGACCAGGCGGCTACTGAAGGAGGTTATTTTAAATTCATCCGCATTAGGTTGGTAGAGGTTATCAATAACCAGAGCCCCATAAGAATGGTGAGACGCGATGAAGCGAAAAGTGCCATACAAAGATGGAATCAAGTACTTTTTACTTTGATAGTTTTTAGATTTGATTTACAATGTTTTTGAAAAGCGAAATAAAATGAAATTGTCTTGTTACACAAAATCCTCCTATAAAATGAAATAACACCACTTTAAAAAAAACGAAATTAAGAAGAAATTAAAGAGAAAATTTGACCCTGCTGTAATTTGATTAGTTTTGTTTTAGTGTAAACTAACTTTAGGCTACAAAATAGAGAAATGTGCAGACAAACTCGACAAAGAATTTTAAAGCAAATATATAATGTTTCAGTAAAAAATAATAATTTGTTATACATTGTCTCAATATGTAAACAATAGTTAAAACACCTCAGATAACATGCAATTTTGAATAAACATGAAATAACACCAAAAAGTGAGGTTTAAAAACTGAAATTTAACCAAAAATTAAACCATTTTTACAGGGCTTTATCAATGAGTAAATTATTTCATCCAAGGAAAGAAGATTTATTAATATACCTACCTCAGTATTTGCATGAAGAGTGTCCGGTAAAATAGAGTGTAAAAATAGCCTCCTCGGTAAGATGCGTCGGGAGCAAACGTCAGCTTCCCGCGTTAGTCAAGCTTTCTGACCAATCAGCTAATAAGACTGCCAATATGTGTTTTACATGCCAAAGTTTACCATCACCACCACCACCACCACCACCATTATTTACTACCAGGTCTTATAAGACCGTCAACACAATGAGGTCCTTAGGGCCTAACAGGGAAATAAATTTGTGATAGTAAAGTATTTACCTATTTTTGGAGGAAGTCGAGTGAAGACCCGCAGATGGGAACTTGTCAGGGTCAGGTGGTTTGCGTGTCTTTTTCTCGGTAATTGTTTGTGTTTTTGATGCTTTTAATTTGGAAGAGAGGGGGCTGAAAAAAATAAGTTTTGTTGTATATTTATCATGTATAATAGCACCAATAGCCAAAGTTTATATCCACAAAATGATATTTGGTACCTTCGTTTATGATCAATTGATAAGTTAGTGAAAACACTAATTACTATTCAAATGATAACCTTAAGATAATTTTAAAGTAAAGCTTATATTTTAGTATTTGTTTAATACTTTTTTTTTTGTAAATAAAGGGTTTTATTTTAGTGCTTAAGATTATAGTTTTGATGCCCTTGATAGCCTACCCACCCACCCTCCAATGTGACTGCCTGTTTAACCCGACCCTTAAGCCCCCGCTGATAGATTAGGGCCCCAAATATTTCTTGATATGACACTGAAGAGAGACCGAAGGCCAATAGCGACTGCTGTTCATTCTCGCTACAGTGGTATATTGTAATGGGACAGGAGGGAGAAAAATAAAACTGCTTTTTAAAATTATTTCATTCTTGAGGATCTCATGCCTAGTCATTCTTCACTCATATTTTAGGTCAGAGTCTGTAATGGACGTGCGGAAATTCTAGACTACAAATGTGTGCTCTATCAAGAGCAAGATCTATAAGATAACGCGGCCAACTTTGACGCATGTCCATCACAGACTCTGCCTTAAAATGAGTGAAGAATGACCCTAAGCAAGGGAAGATTTCTGGATAGGTCAGTGGTTAGAGCATTGGTGTAATAAGCCTAAAGTCATGGGTCCAATTCCCGTGTCAAGGTGTTATTTTTTTAATTTACGAAATATAAAAACTTTATGTCGCACACTGTAAGTCACCATGTTGTTTAAGATTAGCAAGACAAGGTTGAAATATTGTTTATTTTGTGAGTTCAAAGAAGTCAAGAATTATAAACATATAGGCGAGCAAATAGGTCTAAAAAATAAAAACAATACCCGACCCCGTGGTGTAGTGGCCAGTATACCTGGCTACAATCTTATGGGTCCCTGCTTCAATTGCTGGCTGGTACCTTGGGTATTTTTCCCAAAAAGGGAATTACCACAACTGTCCCCAGGGTTCGGTAAGACTTTAGTTAGGTTGTAGATGTTTTGGCTCGTTTCACACCCTCATACTCGCCGTCAACCTCATACTCACCGTCACCCTCATACTCGCCGTCAACCTCATACTCGCCGTCAACCTCATACTCACCATCACCTCAACTCATCGGGACATGTAAAGAGTCTCCACGGAAAGGATGTACTATTAGTACATTAGTACGTCCCCTGGACAACAGTACATTAGTACTGGATAATCTTTCCACAAACTGGGCCATAGTTGATGTAGTCCAGACGAGCAATATAATTATCATTTAGGATAAAACAAAGGGAAAATGGCGCCAAACAATTTTAATAAAATAAACACTGAAAAAAAAGATGGAAGAGAAAGGTCTAAAGTTCACAATTAAAACACACAATTATGAAATGTTTTGGGTGCATCAGTCCTCTTTTTTGAGCGAGAGAGAGTAAACACAGAGTGGATCGCCAAGTGCCATACTCCAGTCAGTGGTTCAATATCTTCTGCTGAAGAAGGGGACTGATGTACCCTGAGAATTTCGTAATTATCTGTTTTGTTGTGTTTTAAACTGTGAACTTTGAGGTCTATTCTTTCCTGATAAGTGTGTAAGCCTTGCCCTTCTATCCTTTCTATGTTTATTTCAAATAGATTCTATTTCTTAAATATTTACCTAAAGTTTGATTTCAATTTCCAAGGTGAGGTAGTAGTACCAAACTCTGAGTTTTCTTGTGACGACAACACCACGTCTTCGTCATCTGAAACAGTGCTACCAACACATCTCGTGTGAGAAATGGAACTATTAACTTCATGACTTGCATCGAGATCTTTTTCTTTGCTGGACTTTAACAATATTGGAGATATTTGTTTTGAAGATGTATTATTTTTCGACATATTTAATGTACGTGGATTATTCTTATCTAAATTGTTTTTTGTTAAGCGAGGAGAGACACGCTTGATAACTTTGGAATGACAAGATGGCTTAGTTTCTCTTTCGCTTTTACCAAATTTTGATTTGTTATGTGGTAAAATGGAGGAAGCAGGAATTAAGTTGGTTCGTCTTACTCCTAAACAACGAGAAGATAATTGTTTTATTTTTTTCGATGATGATGATGATGATAAACTATGTCTATTGGTTTCATTCGTTAGCTGAGAGCTGCATAAAGGTGTAAATAGCATGTGTTCATTCTTTTTTTGTTTTTTGTTTGAAGCAAACAATTTTTTCCCTACAATTGTATTTTGAGATCTGTGTGTGCGTTCATTATTTATCGAGGATATTATTTCTTTACTGTTATTTTTTAATACAAACTTATCTTCTTCATTGTCACTAGCTTCCCAATACGTATTAAAAGCTTGCTCCAAAAATGAGTCTGTTAGGTTGTCATCATTGATTGATGATTCATCTTTGAATTTCACTTGGAAGTTTCGTGTAATATTGTTTTTATCAGAAGAATTTAAAATGTTTGCCATGTCACAAGATTTTGAAAATGACTCGGTTGACAAATCATTTTGTGGTGTTTTGCCATCAATTTTAGATGAGTGTTCAGTCGATGAACCATTCAAGCGACCTTTCTTTGTTTTATTTCCTATCCGACATAAAACCGTTTCCTCTGGTGTCGTTGAAGGAAGCCATCTCGATATATCAGTCGGTGATTCAATGTCTAATTCTCCAGCATGGTGGAATATTTGCGGCGATTCTGGTGACATTGGAAACCGTTTAATTGGAGACACGGAATATGCGTCTGTTCTGTTCATCGTCCCACCTTTGAATTCTTTAGGAACCCTTGGACAGGTTTCATTAGGAATAACATTTAGTTCGGAATTTTTAGTTCTTTTTATTTGGTCAAGTTTATAATTTATATTCTCATCATCTTGTATTGATACAGGGTTTAATACTTCCTTTGTTTCAACGTCATGACACATATCATTAGTTGATTCGGTCGGTGAGTGGCCGCCGTCATGATCAGTTTTGATATTTTTGGCAATAGGCGTGCTGAATACACAAGAAGCAAACTCAATACCGTACTTAGTTTCTGGTAATTTATTAGTTTCCAGTTTTTTGGAGACATCTTGGCAAGCATTTAACACCCCTTCAAGTTGACTGTCTACAACGAAACTGTCACCGAATAAACTCGGACTTTTGAACGAGTGTTCCTTGTCTGAAACCGGAGGTGAGAACATATCGGAACTTCCTCCGCTTTTATTTACATAGCTAACATTTCTCGGGGTTTTCTCTACATTTACCAGCAATGGAGAGGATTTCGATTTTGTTGTCAAATCTAGTTCCTGGCAGTTTTCAATTAATTGACAACCAGAGATATTGAAAGATGAAGCGAAATACTTGTTTAAATCATCAAAATTATTAATTATACTACCATCAAGCTTTGTTTTTTTGTTTTTTGGTGAAATTTGACAATCAACATTATCAATATCTAACATACCACCATCGAGTTTTGAAGACGCATTATTAGTTTGTGAGTTAGTGTGTTCCATAGATTTAAACTCTGAAAGTCCTGCTTTGTTTTCCGCAGCGTCTGTGTTGTCTTCTTTCAAAGGAGAAGTTGCCTTTCGTTTCAGAGAACGATTTAAATTTTCCCCAGCTTTATAAATGACGTTGTTAAGAATAATGTTTTCTTTTTGGCTGGTTTCCACTGGATTATCAGCAATTTTCAAAGGACTGTAGTTTGAATTTTCCAATGCCGGTAAAGAAACATTTGAAACAGACAATACATTGCGGTTCAAAACACTAGAATCATCGTCTAACGATTCAGAAAAGAGAGAGCCACCACTCAAACGCTTATTATTAGAAGAGTTAAGCGGAACTTCATCTAAACTTTGTTCGAGCGGTATCTCTTTGCTGTTGGCGGCAAGGCTTCCGTTTACAGGAAACAGATTTTCTGGAATATCATTCTTTTTGATTTTTGAACTACTTTTCAGATAATTATCAACAACTTCAGAAACATCTAGTTGCCTGTTACTCGTTTCCAATTGGCTGATGATAATGGAGTCCCCGCTGACATAACCTGAACTATTTAATTGACTATTTGAGATTTTCCATTTTACATCAGCGAAGCCGAGCTCTTTCTGAAACGAAAAATATTGTTAGTAAAAATAGATTAGTTGCAATATAGTATTAGGCTAAATAATTGTTTAAGTCAGGAGAAATACTTACCCTGAAGCTTTCACTATAGCAATTTTTTTCCCCGTCTTACTACCTGTTCAGGTTGTATGCTTATCTACTAATTACGCCAATGATTTTAGGGTTCAGGAAGGTTATAGTTATAGGAAGTGTACCCACATTTTTGTGGAAGAGGAGCAAAAAACCAAATTAGAAAAATCACCCTATTACACCCGACTGGGATTCTAACCTCAATCTTCCTGACATTGGCAGTCTAGTCTATTGCGAGAGTAACACCCTAGACCATGCAGCCACAGAGCGGGGTAGCCAAATTGTTAATTCCCATGAATTTGGCTTAGCGTGGCTTCACAAGTTTGATGAAAAACTAGCGCAGAAACAGAAACATGGTCACATGACGAGCTCTAAACCAATCACAAGATTTCCGCCTAATCGACGCGAGCTCTTCCGCTGAAGTTCAACTCATCTCTACTTTTTCCGCTCTGCCCAAGATGTTCAGCACAGGAGAACCAATCAAATCTAAGAACTAGCCAACTCAAATCAGCGCGCTCTACATCCAGAAGCTAGCAGACAGCTTTGTTGACCGTTGTGAGGAGATTTGAAATAACCCGTTGATGTAAAGCGTGCGTATTGGATTGTGTCACGACACAGCGCTATAATTTGAAAACATTCCTCAATAGAATGATTTAAAATATATATTTATGCACTATAAAAAAAAAGGGTTGATAGTCAGCTGTTTTAAATTAGCGTTTCAATTCATCATGGGTCAACACACAGCGTGTGAATTTCTGCACCAATGAGGCAGATTCTGCTTTCTATTTCCGGCAAACGTACGAATCAATTTTCAAGGTGATTTTTGACTATATTTTGAATAAGTGTATATAATAGTTAGAGTGAACTAACTTTCCGTACAGGAAATCCATATATTTATACTAACGGATTAGAAATGAAAGGGTAGAATTTAAAGAAAACGAAGCTAAAGTTTTATGAAGGGAGAGTAGATAACTATTAAGAAAAAAAATAAACTATTACACCTGACCGTCCTATCACCGACAAACCAGATGAAACAATATTGCCGACATATTTTATACTCCCATCCATAAGGATTTTGAGTTAATAAAACATATTGAAATAAAGCTGGAGTAGCAACGCTTACTACATACTTACCCGAAAATGTTAGGTCCAAAGTACTTATTGAAAAACGTACATTAAAAGTAATTTGGCCGCCTTTTCAATGGAAGAGGGCAAAATACTGAATAGATCATGGTTTGTATCCCGTTGTTTCCTGGTCAAACTCGAGCGTTGTTACATGTGTACATGTTGTCTCTCTATACGTGTTTTAATGTTTATTAAACCTAGTCATTTGGCGCCCTTTTTTGTCTCTGTAAACTAAGAAATACGTTTAAATTGATACAAACTGACTCGCTCAGTAATAAACAATAAAATAGGGGTGTGCAAAGTCCACTTTTTCAATTCGAAGCAAACTCCAATCGATTATAATGAAATATTCTCAAGGCCGAATCGAAGTTCAAATTTTTTTATTGTTGGTTGGTTAACGCTCGAAAAAAATATTAAATTAACGTTATTTAAATTAATGTATGCACTAAAATTATTTGTGAAATGTTTTATTGCACAAATGTTTCTAATATTTTGTTTCAATCTGAAAAATGAAGTTACTATCACAACATGCAATTCATTTACAGTAGACGCTCGATTTACCGGGGGAGGGGGGGGGGGCGCCTTAACCGTAGATATATATTTAGATATGTCACTAGCAATACACAACCGTCTGAACGCATTTTACTGCACATATGCGGCAATCTCTCAGGGAGAGACATACAGAGACAATAAAATAGTACCGAGCTCAAGGTCGTACACAAACTGCCGAGACTAGCGACAAAGATGGGGAGATAGAGGAAGGAGAAGAGGCAGAGCTTATCTCGGGTGATAAAGCCTGTCAGTCAGTCAGGCACTGAAGGCTCGGGAATGTGTGTTGACCTGAAAAAATTTGGAGAAGCAGGATGGCACTTTACAAACAAAATGAATGCATGCACTGAAAATTTAAAAAAAAGCAATTAGTACAACAGTCAGAGAGAAAACAAATGAATAAAGGACTTCTTTCATTCATTCATTAAGTATATAGTATGGGGGGGAGGAGGGGGGAGGATTTTTTGTATTAAATGTGATTTCACTATCCGTTCTACCTCCTCTCCTAACAATTACCCCGGAAAATAGAGAGTCTACAGTAATTCAGATTTTTTCAAATGAATATTGATTTGTAATTTATATAACAGCTCAGAATGGCAGTAAATGAACAAAATGAACATAAATGGAAAATTTTAGCTGTCAGCATTTTGACTGGCGGAGCTTCAAAGCCAGAATTTTTTTTTCGAAGCGAAGTTGAAGCTGATGTTTGTTTCGAAAGCCAGGACAAAGTTTCAGAGCTTCGCACACCCCTAAATAAAACACGGATCATTGTATTTTTTAGTTTAAACGCATCACCCACCCTCAGAAGATCCCTAGCACTCTTGATAAGGAGAGAAGCTGCTTCCCTTTCTGTAAGTCCCTGTCTACCTGTGACCCACACATTCTTCAACTTGTTGCGTGTCGCCGTGTCAAAAGATGTCTCTCCGTCCAATTCTTTCGCTCTGAAAATAAAACATGTGGATATTTAAACTGTTACAATCACGCCCTGTCCTTGGAAAATAAGAATTAGAGATGCCAGAATAAGAGTACATGAGATAATGGAGGAAGAAAGACTGAGATGGTATGGGCATGTAAAGAAGACGGAGAAGGAGAGAATACCAAAAAGAATGATAGAGATAAAGTATGTAGGAAAAAAAGAGGCCAAGAAAGAGAGAGATAGGAAGAGAAGATATTAGAAAGGTATGATGATTCACAGACCACAGAGGGATTAATTAACAAAAAACAAATATAAATGATGCAGACGAAGCAGGGCATGGTGAAGTAGGAAAGTTTAAGCGCGTTGTTTAAGCAGACAAAGCAAGGAATGGTGAAATAGAAATGTTTATGCGCGTTGTTTAAGCAGACGAAGCAGGGCAGGGTGTCCATTCTTTTATTGTTTGTCAAAAGTTAATAATCTGTCATGATAGCATATACATACAACAAACGTAGATAAAATAATTTTTTCAGATCAAAATTTCAATATTGATACTTACTGTTAGAGATACTTACCTTCTGATACCACATCTCTACCTGCCATAAAATGTGTTCAGTCACAATCCGAAACAAAATCGCGCGGGATATTATGTGACTCCGTCAAACAAACCAACTCACGTCTGAAAAGGTACGCCCTTGTGTAGAGCATTCTCTATAGAAGACACATCCGCAGCGGCCAGTTCTGCGATGGTCGTAAACCCCGCCTCAAATAAAGCCCTGGCCCGTGGGCCATTCAGAGCGTCAAGTCTCATGAGGTCACACAGCTCGCGGTGGACACCGAATTGGAGTCGGTCTTGAAACTGGGAGACCATGAGTTCAAAACTCGACCAGCCCAGACGTCGGCAGAATGCGGTTACCATACCTATAAATTAGATATTTTGTTGAAATTACAACGCTTTTACTTTGTAAATCAATATTCATTAAATTGAAAATTGATGAATGGACACAGGAATCGAACCCGAGACCTGTGACTTAGTACACCAATGCTCTAAGGATTGAGATATCCAAGAATTGTCCTATGCTCAGGGACATTCCCCATCACAATTTTGTAATTGGTAAAAGTGCTGAGTATAAAGATAATCCTATTCTAGTTTTAGTAATGATATTCTTTACTCGTTTGGTTGGTTCAATAACATTCGTTATTGCTGTAATTCTGTCTGTATTTCGAGAGTTGTTACATCTGTTCTTTGCTCAATATTAAAGCCATTTTTTTTTTAGAACCAGGTCTTACAAATCGTTTGAGCTGTACACTTATGTACTATTTACACTAATAGTGTTAGGGATTATGAAGGTTATATTTAGAGGAAGTGTGCCCACATTTACATAGAGGGAGAGTGAAAAACCATTTTGTAAAAACCACCCTCAGTACACCTAACCAAGATTCGAACCTTGATCTCTCAGTCATTGGCAATCTAGTCCACTTCGAGAGTAGCAAGTTAGACTACATGGCCACCAAAGTGGGTAAAAAGCCAAATTCTGGTTGTTATTTGTTTTTAATTCCCCAATTCTGAAAACTTTTTTTATACTTATAAGCATACCCCAAAAGTTTTTAATTTTAATTTTCATTAAATATTAAAAAGAAAAGAAAAAAATTATCTTAAAACATGTTCCTTATTTGAAGTGCAAATTTCCTGACCTGCGAAAGTTGCAGCAGATTGTTGTAATGACTGCAGCATGCCACGTGAACACATGAATTTTGCAGCGACCTCATTCAGAGGAACCTCATTTACCAAGTCCTGTAGCGCTAAGGCTGTGTAAAAACGGCGATGTATAGACAGCTTGTGGGCCTGAATCACACGTGAAAGAGGAGCTGTAGTGAAATTATAGGTCCACGTAAGAAAACGTAACACAATCCAAACTGAGAGTGAAACAGGGGTCTACCGAGTCGGAGAAACAAAAATAAGTGACTTTTTGGTGACCTTTATTTTTACAACAAAATTCCTCCGGTAAACGGTCGAACAACATATAATGCATATATGGGCATAATGCATCCACACACAACATTAGACTTGAACTAGACGGTGAACGTTAAAATTGTCCTTGGTATCACGGCTAAAACAATGAGGCCAACACCCATGGCATCATGGGTAGTGGGTGGCTTGACATTCAATGTGTTTGCGTTCGCGTTGTCACGATCCGTGAGAAATTCTAACAAAAATATCTTTGAGACTTTATGGACAAAATATTGAAAATTCGTGACTTTTCAGGTACTTTCGTGGGTTTTTTTTTTATGACTTTCGTGACTTAGTAGACACCCTGTAAAAGAGAAGAGAATCACACAAGAAAGAGGCAAATATCTCTTAATTTATTCATACACTCTTCATAATTTACATTTTCACTTGGCTGTTCTTGCTCAAACACTCAATTTCCATTGTTGTATAATCATTTAGCTATCAGGCATCATAATTGTTAAACATGATCATTATTTGTCGTTTGTATCGCCAAGTTTTCTTTCTTGATGATCTTGATATAGGCTCCTACCGCAAAAGGTCAAGACTTCACCTATCTAAGGGACTCAAAATTCTTGACACCTGAATATCAACTAGTTTTTTTTTACACCAACAACAATATGATTCTTATAAAATGACTGCCCGTGTAGTAATATAAGAGTGCATCTGTCAACAGAGGTGTAGGTCGAAAGATAAAAAAAACCAATCTTATAACATAGTATTTAGTAGCGTTGGGTTGAATACTATTATACAAATCCAAATCCACTCCTTGGAAAACTTTGTGAACCTAAGAGGAAATATAAATATAAGAGATTAATATTAGATACAAATAGTAGCTAAATGTTAACGTTATTTCTTACAAGCCATTCATTTAAGTGTTAAATTATTCGTCTGGGGCCTGGTTGTTGAGTTGATCCTATAATTATAATTGGTTCTGAACACCCAATAAGCAGTATCAAAGCTCTCAAACAAATTTCACTTTGATAAATTACACTTTTTTTTTAAAAGGATTTGAGTCTTGAATAGAAGATTTTCTCAACTCCTCGAATCTGGAATATCCTCAAAAGATTCAAAGGATTCGAGAATCCATCCCTAATATTCAGACTTACTCGCTAAACTCGTCTTGCTCCGAGATTAATTCTACATTGAAGTTGGTGACCTGGCGGTCTAGGGGTAAGGTGTCAGACTTCTATGCTGGCGGCCGGGGTTCAATCCTCGGTCCCGGCACATATTTATCTGATTACCAAACCCTTCCTTCATCTCTGACAAGACATCTTGTGAATGTGGGGAATGCCAGGCCTCCACCATGGTTCGGATCCCACGTTAAACTGTATGTCCTCCATTTCATCTCACACTCACCCTACCATTACACATTAGCGTAAGTATGTATAACCCGAACGGGTAGTAAGACGCGGTGCTAATAATAATAATAATAATAATAATAATAATACATTGAAGTTAGGGAATATGGAAAATGATTTAAAATAAAATAATAATTAATAATAATAAGATGAATAAAGAAGTGGTGCTACCTGTTTGGAAGTGTGGACATTCAGAGTCCCCCGCATAGCTCGGACCATGAATCTCTCCTCCACACCCACCAGTTCTCCGACTTTCTTCATGCTGACTGGAAGATGTTCCCAGATAGTCAACACCTGTAACAAATACAACACGTTACCTCAGAGCGGTCGCGTACGCAGGATCGCAAAGTAGGAGGGGCTTAATGGGGGGTTTGAGTTCCCTCCAACCACCGGAGGCAGATTTTTTGTTTTATCTAGAAGCTTTTTTTGGAAGTGTTTTTAATTGGTACTTGTTAACTTGATCATTTATATGAAAGAGAAGTAAAGGGTTAACTCCACTGATCAAAGAATAATAATTTCAGAGCGTGAAGATATCCAACTTCCATTCTATGAAAGATAGTCTACTCATATGAAATAAATATATTTGGTGATTGATATAGATACTATTTCTGATCACCTAATTTTTTCTTTGCGCCTTCAAGCCCCCCCAGTGGGTATGCTACTACCACAGTGTGATTCTGCTATGACAGATCAATAAAAGCACTGCTATTAAAATATGGACTACCAGTGAGGAATGTCTCGTGTTCAAATCTTGGCGAGACCTAAGGGAATGTACCACTATTAAAACTTTAACTTGACTTTGTAAAAATATCCAACTTCGACTTGACTACAAAAAAAGATTTTTAGCTTTAAAATTAAAAATATTGACAATTATAAATAAAACATTGCAAGGAGGATAGAAGGGCAAGGCCTATATATTTACCAGAAAGTCTTAGGCCTCAAAGTTCACAGTTTAAAAAAACCAACAAAATACATAATGATGAAATTTTGGGGGTATATCAGTCCCCTTCTTCAGCAGACGAGAGTAAAACACTGAATGGACTATGGCAGCTTGACTAGAGGTTGATCATGGTCACTTAGATTCTGTTGTTGCTAATTTCTTGAATTTTATTTTTAGTTTTTTATAAAACTTTAGCCGAGCTGCCATAGTCCAGTCTGTGTTTTACCCTCCTCTGATGAAGAAGCGACTGATATATCCTGAAAATTACGTAATTATGTCTGTTTTTAATTGTGAACTGGGAGACCTACAGTTTTCTTTTAAGTGTATATCCTCTTTACAATGTTTGAATTAAAATAGTTGTTTTGTACCATTTTTCTTTTCTTACACCTAAAATACTCATTTATGTTCAATTGATTCCATGCTGGGCTGTTGTGTACATAACAAATCAATACTTTTACCAAAAAATCTTAAGTGAATTGAATGTTGTGACAATAACTGTGGATCCATATGTGAGTCGAAAGACTGGCGCAGAACAGAAACGTGGTCACGTGACACGCTCTAAGCCAATCACAAGATTTCCGACTAATCGGCGCGAGCTGCTCTGCTGAAGTTTTGACTCTTCTCTACTTCGTCTCCTCTGCTCGAGATGTTAGGCACAGGAAAAACCAATCAAATCTCAGAACTAACCATCTCAAATTAGTGTGCATGCGCATTTGTCAACGCATGCGCTCTACAGCCAGAAGCTAGCAAGACAGCTTCGTTGGTCGTTGTGAGGAGATTTGAAATAAACTCATTTATGTAACGCATGTTTATTATTAATGTATTGACACAGTGTTATAATTTGTAAACAACCATCGAGACTGTTATCCAAAATATATGTTTATCCACTAGAAAATAAAATATGTTATAATCAGCTGTTTTAAAGCGTTGCAATGCAGTCCACTTAAAGTGTGTGAATTACTGCGCAGGTTCTTTCTATTTTTTCGACGAGTGTGTGAATCAAGCTTAACTTGATTTAAAAGTTACCTGTAGCCAATCCAAGTTTCCCCACTGTGACGCCACACTGTACGGTGTCACCTGAAATGACAGCACAGGATAAAATAAATGAATGATAATAAACTAATCATGCAAGTTGAATATAAGATGAAACTTAGTCCTTCAGCGCTGTGTCAGGAGTTTTTTGGTATTCAAATAGCGCCTGCAAAGCTTAAAGTATAATTTGTAAATCATTTGAAAGGATAATTTTTGTTATAGTACTTCCTAATATTATTTTAAAACAAGTTTGATACAAAACAAAGGAGGGACTGTTTAGTGAGAGGATACTATTAAAGTCTGTTCAGCAGCAAATCAGAGCATAGATTTCCACGTGGCTTTGTTTACATCAGGCCTCAGCTTAGGGTGAATCCATAATAGCGTGGGTTTGGTTGCGTCATCATAGGTTAGAAGATGGAGCAATAGTGCGCTAATGTTCTTGCATACCGCCCCTATTCATACTGAACAAAAGGCTTATTCTAGCCATAAACAATAAAGGACTAGTCTAAACAAAAGCTGATCGTCAAATTTTGCAAATTTCCAGAAAGTACTGTTTGAGATCTGGTATATAAAAAAACTAAGTGAAGCTTTTTTAAGTCATAAAGTGACTGGGTCAGTGATGCCACCCTGGTAAGTGCTTGTATTAATAATAAAATACAAATATGACTTTATTATTTCCATTTTAAACACTGCAAGGATCGTTATCTGGATTAGAGCCTCATGTTCAGAACAAATGTGTCAATCATTATTGGTTAACTGTCCAAACACCTTAGGTTTGAGTCTAGATGGGGATAATATTACTTATCGACTTTCAAAATAAAGCTGTTTGGTGTCATTTTTCCTTTGTTTGACTTTCAAATAGTGAGATTAGAGCAATTCAAACTTTATTAAAAGTGTGGTTTTAGGTGATTCTATTAACCCATCATTATGTTAAGTGCTTTAATTAACACAAGCTTTTAAAGTTTGATTTTAAAGTGGGGAGTGTACTTCAATAACTCCAATTTCACTTGGGAAATTTGTTAACTTTTACAAACACAATGCAGCACCAATAAAATAATGATAGCCAAAATAAAAATGTTACATTTCTTTTCATGTTTTGTTGTTATGCACATGACAAAAAAAAATTGTAATTTTTCCTAAACGAATAACATAATATAATTTACCAATTTTGGACAAAATCTGTACATTTGTGCAATAATACACATTTATAAAATACATAAAGTATGGTTACAATATAATATTATTTTTAGGGGTATGTGAAACTTCGACTTCACTTCGAAACAACTTCAGCTTTGAAGCTTCACCAATAAAAATATAGACAGCTAAGATAATCAATTTATGTTCAATTATAGCAATTCTGAGATTTTTTTTTACATTGCTAATTAATATTCATATGTAAAAAATCTGAAATAATTCAATTGCATGTTGTGATAATAACTTGATTTGTCAGATTCAAACAAAATATTACAAACAAATGTGCAATAAACATTTGCCAAGTAATTTTAGTGCATTAAGTTGTACAAATAGTCAATATATAATAATTTTTCAAGAATAAAACAAGTAGAATAAAATATTCAAACTTCGATTAGGTTTTGAGAATATTTCGTATAGTCAATTCGTGTTCACTTCAAATTTGAAAAGTGGACTTCGCACACCCCTAATTATTTCCAAACTTTGATTTGGCTTCTGGATATTTGATTCGGCTTTGCTTCAAATGGAAAGCGTGAATATCAAACATCCCTAGTCTATTGTAAGTTTGAAGTTAGATGATGAAGTCGTAAACCTGGTATATGATATGAAGATCGTTCTCCAGAACAAAACACTGCCGAGCTTTACTGAGTTCCCTGAAAAGGTCCAAGCCTTGATCCGGGGGTAGCGAGGCGGCCAAACAGGCCCGACCCAAAGGGGTGGCCACGTATCGGGTGGTTTCCGCCCCTTGTTCTTCTCCTGCCTTCTGAAGTCTGATCAGTTCGCTGTCCGACAGGAACGTAACACACGTCACCAGAGGGTTGACCAAGTCCGAGCTGGTGACGGCCAGGAGGGTAGAGTTGGCGTACTGCTGTACTTGCTCCGGGGTGCACGCAACCCCGCTCGCTATCACCTGAAACACCGCCGCCGCAAAGTTACACTTAAATACCGCTAGAGGCGTGCAGCTGTAATATTAACTTATTTAATGATTATAAACACTAAAATAATTGGAATTATATTTGGAAGAAGGTACAGGAAAGGTGGATTGAAACATATAAAAAGGGGACGTAACACAATATGGCCTTTACAATGAAAAGAAGAACACAGTTCACACTTTACACTGCTGCCAATGGACAAAGAGGTAATGGTTAACTCTTAAAGAAAATTGATCGTCACCGCCCAATCCCCTGACCTAGGTTTCATTCTATCTTCTTTTCATTGTAAAGGCCATATTGTGTTCATCCCCCTTTTAAATGTTTCTATCCACCTTTCCTGTAACTTCTTCCGAATATAATACCACTTCAAAATATGATATACCTGTTGTAATTTATTTCTAATATGTTTGTTTTGTACCTCCAAGATGGCTCTCTTGAGACTGGCGGACAAGCGCCCTTCCCCTAAACAGCTCTTTATAGGCTGCAGCTCGGACCTTATTAGCAGCTCAGCCACTCTCTGATCAGACTTCTGACACATCAGGAAACTTTCACCTGAGCAAAACCAAAAAGTTTGTAAATAAATAACTATCGTTTTATTTCAAAAGTAATAGCGGTAGATATATAACTAAAACATGATGAGCATGACCAACTTTTTACAGCCTGTGACAGGGTAAGTTTTAGTAAAATGCCTCCATCTTCCTTTATCCTTCCTCAATTCTTTCTCTTTTAATATCTTCCATCCCTATC
The DNA here is from genome assembly GCA_902141375.1 of Timema poppense. Taxonomy (NCBI): domain Eukaryota; kingdom Metazoa; phylum Arthropoda; class Insecta; order Phasmatodea; family Timematidae; genus Timema; species Timema poppense. The sequence continues at coordinate 32,194 of CABFOV010004059.1, read as the reverse complement.
CTCTTACTTGCACACTTTCTGTTATCTGCTCCTCCCATCTCTTTCTTGGCCTCCCTTGCGGTCTTTTCCTACATACTTCATTTCCATCGTTTTCTTTTCCATCCTCATTATGTGTTCATAAATTTCAGTCTTGTTTCCTCTGCTATCTCATGTACTCCCCCTAGGTCCGCTCAGAATATGATATTTGGATGCGATTATAACCGCGATTAGGTGACCTGGCAGTCTAGGGGTAAGGTGTCGGACTTCTATGCTGGCGGCCAGGGTTCAATCCTCGGTCCCGGCAGAGATATATCTGATTACCAAACCCTTCCTTCACCTCTGACAAGACGTCTTGTGAATGTGGGGAATGCCAGGCCTCCACTGTGGTTCGGATCCCACGTTAAACTGTAGGTCCTCCATTTCATCTCATAATCACCCTACCGTTACATATTAGCGTAAGTGCGTATAACCCGAACGGGTAGTAAGACGCGGTGCTAATAATAATAATAATAATATAACCACGATTAACAAATATAATAGCTTGGCTATATATCCTAGAATGATTCAACAATAGAAGCTAACAATAATTTTAAGATACGGTACTGTGTTTTAATCCCCAAATTTGTCACCGGGACATGACGGTACACACCGGCGGTGTCCCTGCCCATCCGACCGGCTCGTCCAATCATCTGCCGGTAGGTCTGTGCCTCCAGAGATTGTCCGTGGAACACTGGCGACCTAATGATGACTCTTCGTGCCGGCAAGTTGACACCGGAGGACAGGGTGGAGGTGGCCACCAGTACGCGGAGCGTGCCATTACGGAAACTACCCTCGATTATGTCCCTCTCGTCCAAGGTCAGACCTGAGGGCATCGGTTGTTTCAATCGCATATCAAAAGTGAATGGCAAATTGAAAATATGTGTGTGAAAAAAAAATAATTATATAATCATTTAATTGGAGATTGTTAATTTTGATACATGTCTTATATGGTAAATTAAAGATGTTCAAGACAGTGGCAAGTTTGAGGATTAGAAAAGATAGTGGTAATAAGCATGAAATGAAAACAATAAATAAATAAAATATATATGTAACATTTTTTTCCTATGGCATATGAATGATAAATTAAATTTGTGTCACTTTGACCGCCCTCCCCCCATTATATATATCAATCTGCCAGGACAGTCTATCAAAGGGTAGGGTTTGAAGGGTAGGAGCATTTAAAATAGTCAAACTCGATGTGTTGGGTGTCAAGAGAAAGTAAAAAGGCTCTGGATAAGTGAAGACATGAATGCTTTTAAAATCACAAGTCTTCAGTGACTTAATTAACACACAACTCTGAAACCTGGACATGGACGATATGATATGGATTTTATTGTGATGTTGCCCCACGTTGGGCGCCAATTATAACAATATGGGATTTTATTGTCCCACGATTGGGCATCAATTATAGTGATACCGGATTTTTAAATGAGTATGCGGATCTGGACAAAACTGGGTTTTATGATGACGACGACGACGCGTGCATGCCTTACTGTGCACTTGTACACGGTTATGTGATCTGAATATATGTAATTCTTATTCTTATGAAATTAGTAAGACTTTTAATGTTCCACACGATTTATTTAGATGATCACACTTTTGGTACTGTAGATTTAATTAGAAAAGACATTGGCATCATGGAAATGTATATTATGTGTGAGATGACATCACTACATCATGGTGGCTACTTAACTTTACCAATGAAATTACCGACTTTTCCCCTGATAATTTTCTAAAATTCTCCGACTCAAAAGTATGTCAAATCCCTTCTATCTCCCCCTCGCCCTCCTCTTTGTTAATCTTTTTCATGAATAACAATATGTTTTAAAATCTAAATAAACAGTTTTTTATTTGTATTAAGTATTAACATAGTCTACTAGGAATTATTAAAATTATAAAATATATTACACAGCTACAAAAAAAAATAAGACAGTTTAAATCACATTGTAATTAACTGCTTTAATGATTATTATATTTCATATTTTGAGTAAAACAACATTTTCTTTGATATCTTTTTTAATTTATCAAATTCCCGACTTATTCTCGATCACTTCAAATTCCCAGCTAGTTCCAGTTTCCCCGGATGGTAGACACCCTGTACATGTAATAATTTAGTGCCGAAACAATACTACTGTGGGAGGGTGATGGCGTCGTACCTGCATGGTGGAAAGCGACCCCAAACGCCACCGTCTGCTGCAAGACCTTGTCCAACCCCGCCGGGGACCTTTTCAACTGCTCCAGAACCTCAACGACAGCGTCATAGCTTAGTTGTTCCCTCAACTGTGCACCCAGTTTGTGGCCCGAGTTGCCGACGATACGCAGCTCTTGGGCCACATGCTGGGCTAGCTTTTCGCACCACACCTTGGTGGGGCAGAAGATCAGAGACGAGTGGCCCGCCAATATGGCCTCCAGACACAGGTAGATCAAGTGGTCGGGATCGTTCTGGACGTAAATATTAACATTATTGTAGAGTAGGGATATAAACAAATTTGATTTATATTCTTTGAATTGAAAAATTTCGCATGAACAGGAGAATCGAACTCAGGACCTTTGGATTGGTATGCCAATGCTCTAACTACTGAGCTATCCCATGCCCAGCATCATTCTTTACTAATGTTTTAAGGCAGAGTCTGTGATGGACGTAAGGAAATTGTCGGCTACATATGCGTGATCTATTAAGATCACGAGCTATCAGATAACGCAGCCATCATCGACTCGGTAGTTGGCTTCATGTTACCAACAGTACAATCACAACTGTACGATTGCTCATATCACGATCGGATTAAATATCCAAGCTATTATATTTGATAATCATGGTTATACCCACAGCTAAATGTCATGTTCTTTAAACTGTAAAATGGTCCAGGGAACCAGATGATTTGTCGTACTAAGCCAAAGATCCGAGGTTCGATTCCCGTGTCCAGGTGTCATTTTTTAATTAAAAGAATATATTTAGATGTGGTTATAGCTGTAATTACAAATACAATAGCTCGGCTATTTGATCCAACATTTGATTTGGTTGGTTTTAAGGGGTCAAGCGGGCGCTCGGGTTCAGCTGTACGTGGGAGCGTACGGTGGAGGGGAAAGAGAGAGAAAGGAATTCGAATAGGAGAAGTGGTTCAAGAAGAGGTAGAAAGATTCTTACATTTTAAAATACGCACAGAAAAAAAACTTAAAACGAAGCATCTGCTGAAAAAGATGAAATCAAATGCACTTATCTTTTACTTATATGAAGGAGTGAGGGGATTGCCGACTGTGGGAATACTTACAAGTTAAATTATGAAAGAGGTTTGTGAAGTGTTTTTTTTTTTTGTTAGCGAGTGTGTTCAGTGAAATCAACAACAGTACACGGTGACCTGGTGGTCTAGGGGTAAGGTGTCAGACTTCGGTGCTGGCGGCCGAGGTTCAATCCTCGGTCGCGGCAAAGATTTATTTGATTACCAAACCTTTCCTTCACCTCTGACAAGACGTGTATTAATCACAACTTGTGAATGTGTGGAGTGCCAGACCTCCACCGTGGTTCGGATCCCACGTTAAACTGTAGGTCCTCCATTTCATCTCACAATCACCCTACCATTACACATTAGCGTAAGTGGGTGTAACCCGAACATGTAGTAAGACGCGGTGCTAATAATAATAATAATAATAATAATAATAACAACAGTACACCTCGTTTCCTTCACATCTCTTTAACAGCACAAATTTGATAAATGTGGCAACACAGCTAACACAAGTCTGGAGATAGCTCATCATTCCAAAGAGATTAATGAGCACATATTTCTTGTGAGTAGCGTTGATATAGTTTCTGATATTTTACAAGGTAGTTCACCCGCTTAGTTGAAAATCACATGACCAGAGGAGGAGGGGCAGTAGGAGCCAGTTCTGAATGCTTTTGACTAACGCGCGATACAAGAATTCTCGCACTTGTCGATGTAGCAACAAAGGGGTAATTGTTGTAAATCTCCCCACACAATTGAGAAGAACCCCGGCCGCCAGCACAGAAGTCTGACACCTTACCCCTAGACCACCAGGTCACCTATTTAGTTAAATAGAACGATAGATAAATAAATAGATAGATTCCAAGTAGATTAATGGATATAAAGTATGTAGGAAAGAGACCGCAAGGGAGAACAAGGAAGAGATGCGAGGAACAGATAGCCGCAAGTGTGCAAGTGAGAGAAGTAGAGTGGAAGAGAGTGCAGGAGGAAGAATGGTGGAAGGACAGAGGGAGATGGAGACATTTTACTAAACAAACCTGGCCAAGGCTGATGATGATGATGATGATGATGATGATGATGATGATGATGATGATGATATGATAGGTCAACAATATTTGGTTATATTTGTATTTTGCTATTCAAACAATTAAAGACAAGTAATGAGTGTTGCAGAGCCACGTATAAATAGAAACATACCTGAATATTTATTTTTGGCTGAACATCATATAATTTCTTCCCTTCCCTGTTGTAAACAGTGGCGCCAACTTTCAAGAACTCTTGCAAAGGAACAGGACGAAAATCAGTTTGGTAAAGGTCGGCATTCAGCCACTGCGCTAACAGCGGTAAGTTGGGTAAAGTCGCTGACATCCCGACCACCTGAATGCTTACGTCGCTGTCGGTCAAGCACATGTAGCGAATCTTTGTCAGCAGCAACTCTAAAAGGTAACCTCTGAAGGGATCCCCTAGAAGGTGTAGTTCATCGACAACCACAATTCCGATGTCGTTTATCGAGCCTTCTTCAAGGAGTCTGAAGGAACATTATTTAAATAATAGCTAGGCCTACATACAAAAGACAAGCATAATAAGCAGCCAAATTATAACATGGGCTAAATTTCTTAACATACAGGGGTCATTTCATGTCAAATAAACAACAACAACAACAAAAATTGTAGTGGAGCGCCGATAAGTCGAACTAATTGGGGATCGACCCAATACGGATTTTCAAAAATACAGTTTTAGTTAAAAAATTATGTTTTATTACTCGAGCCTCTGCTGATGCCAATTCAATTCAGGAATTCAAACATACTGTACTTAAAAGTATAGTACGAAATCACAAGCTCAAATACTGTAACATACATTATTACCAGGCAAAACACACAGGTCTGCCAACGCAAACAAAGTGAATAGGAATTGATGGCTAGGCACAGAGTGTGTGTGTGTGTGTGTGTGTGTGTGTGTGTGTGTGTGTGTGACTCCCCATCCCTTCCACATTCCAGCCAACATAGACCGCCACCGCCGGTATAGTGGGGTGATGCGTGAATTCTAGGCTTCGTTTTCCTCTTTATGGAATCTCGAAGATTTATACCACTGTGATATTTTTATTTTTTTTAAAATAGGCTAATATTGTTTCTTGGTGTTTTGGTATTATCAACGATCTGCAAATTTGGGTACACTTCCTCTAAATTAAACCTTTCTAGACCTTAACACATTAATGTACAATTAGTATACATAGGCGTACAACCCAAATGGGTGGTAAGATGCGGAGCAAAAAAAAAAAAGAAACACTCTCCCTATTTTTAAATATAATATTATTAGTAACCTAATCCAGGGGTGTAATGAGTAGAGCTGTGATTATGTGTCAACTACCATCCAAATACCAACCTTACCTTTTAGTGGTACACCCCTTTCTCGGCTCCGGCTTATGTCCTTTCTACAAGATATTTTGTGAAAATTTACTATTTTTAAGACTTTTTTTTATCTATAGATTAATTTGAATTTCTCAAATTAGTGATCAATTTACATGGCCACTTTGATGAGGGTTCCGTTTCTAAATGTTTTCCGCCAGTCACCTGTTTATAAGACTATTGGCCTTCTCGATGGTGCAGATGGCAATGTCCACACTTTTGAATCCCCCGGGGATGCTGTGCCCTCCCATGAGCCCTTCCACCCTCACACCGCTCGTCTCCAGCAGGTCTTGGAAGTAGAACATCTTCTCTCGCACGACAGACACAAACGGTAAGATGATGAGGGCTTTCTTCTTTCTCTCTAGGACTGTCTTGATGGTCAAGATTTCCGCCACTAGAGTCTTACCTGGACAGCGGACAAGCATCTAATAACCGTTAAATAATAGCCGGAGGCTAAAACTGGCAATAATCTTAAGTAACAGTTGAAGTAATATGTTAGGGAGATCGAGGTTCAAATCCCTGCCAGGTGTAATGAGAGTAATTTTTCAAAATTAGTTTTCTACTCTCCCATTATGCAAATGTGGGTGCATTTCCTCTACACTCAACCTTCCTCATCCCTAAATCGCCAGAATAATTAGTAAATAAGTGTATAACTTGAACCGGTAAAAAGACGCGGTGTTAACAAAATAAACAGTTAAAGTACTTAGGTAAGAAAGCTCATTACAGGTATTTTGGAGCGTAGGTATAGCGGTAACAATTTTCTGAACATTTGACCTCTAACCTCGGCACCGATAAGATATATATATAAAGGTTTTAGTATAATAACTATGACTTTTATTAAGTAGATATTATCTTAGAGTAATTTTTATTAAATTAGAAAATGGTTGTAGGAAAACATATGATGTTGAATGTTTCCTGGTCAAATCAGGATATTAAGCTAAGATCTACCCAGGGCGCTAGGTATTTTGAGATGTAAGATGAAGAGGATGAATCTAGAGAGGGAACAATATGATGAAAATGATGCAAAGGTTAGAGTGAGAATTATAGAATAAAAAGGGAAATAAAATAAAATCTAGTTAATGTTCAGAGATTTTATATGTGAAGACAGTTGTAAAGTTGGAATAAATAGGGAATAAGCGAGATGGATTGTGAATTATGTAGAGGTACCTATATATATACATATCAATAAAAGCAAATTTGTTTAAACAAAACTATTTTAGAAAATTTTATAAGCCTAAAAAAATCAACATTTACACAGTACATTGACAGTCAGTGATGAATGGGTGCTGAAGGCGTGCGGTTTGAAAGGGAATCTAATGGGTCAATGTGAAAGAAGAGTCTTACATTGGTTTGGACATGTTGAGAGGATGAGTGTGGATCGAGTGATGAAGAAAATATATGAAGGTAGAGTGTATGGATCAAAAGGAAGGGGTAGGTCATGTAAGACGTTGTTAAATGTTGTAGACAAATGTTTGTAAAAGAGAAACATTTAGAGTTTTAAGAATAAAAGCGTATGTGACTCGGTGTATAGATATTGTTGAAGGGAGTATGCGAGGATAGGAAGTGTGGAGAAAGTTAGTGAGTATAATACGATGTTGTCGTTTTTTGAGCTACATGAATTGTATCTTGATTACCCCGCAAGCATGACTATGTATGTTGATTCTTGTTTATAGATGAATAAATAAAATGACAATATGTTTAGAAATTGGCAACCATGCCATTAACTTAATTAGCATTAATGCATCCATTTTGATTTCCACTTCAATATTTATTTATTAATATATACGTTTGTAGCGACAGTTCTTGCTTTGTGAACAGAGCAATCCGTTAATGTGGAGTCGATCTATTTTTACAAACTACAAATCTTATGAATACAAAGTCTGTAGACATACAGTAGCCCCATGACTTCTTTGGTGCTGACTGAAAGCTTTGAAAAGTTACCAGAACAAATTATGTATCCCTACGCCGAACCATATGATCTGCAAAAAACATGTGTTTAGCAGCTGTCACTTCTGACAGTCAAAATTTAGGAATATACCTAAATGTGAGCTGTCAGAAGTCAGCTGTGAGCTGTCAGTCAGCACCAAAGAAGCCATGGGGCTACTGTAGCTTAACTCACCATGGGGTAAAATAATATCAATCAAGGATTTAAAAGAAAGAAAAGCTACCTGCAGATGTTGGAGCAGAGTAGACAAGATTTCCTCCTGACAAAACATGCCCATGGCTTAGGCATTCCACTTGCCAAGGAAACATTGACACGACGTTGCGAGATTCGTATTGTTTCAGGATTGGTTCAGGTAGGCCCCATGATTTCAACTCAAGTTTCTGCTGAGTATTGACTAGAGACAAATTACTTTGAAACACACTTGTGTGCTTAGTTCCACTATCTTCTAACAATGAAGTATCAACGTTGCATTCTTTTTCTTTATTGACATCTTCAGGAAGAATTTCAGTTTTACTCTTATTAGCCAAAGTATGATTATCAGAGGTAAGTACTTTAACAGATTTTTTTTTCCTAACGTTAATTGATTTTTTCCGTTTCGCCCGTTTCCTCGAACTTGAAATATTTAAAGTAGTCTCCAAATTGTTAAAAGCTACCAGTGTATCTTCCCCAAGAGTGGAAAAACCATTAACAAATTCATAATCAAAATTATTAGTATTTTGCAACGTCATTTTTACGTGATCGAATAGATTTCGCTAGGTTAATTCAACCATAAAAGCATCAATATTAATAAATAATTTCAATAACAATTCAAATAAAAGCTTTGTTTAACACGTTGTTACAACATAATAAGCGTGAAAGACAATACATATATGGGCAATAATAAGTTAAAAACTTCAAACTAATTTTTTCGCAGATTTAAAACAATCTGATTCCCTCGCAACTGTTACCAAAAAGAAAATAAATAGCCCTCCGATTATAAAATTCAACTTTAATTTTCATCTTTAAGAACATATTATTCCCTTTAAAATATTTTTAAATAAATATGTGTATTTAGTAGCATTGACTATATTGTTATTTTATTTACTGATACTAAGAAACTCTCAAGCGAGTCCTGGACGGACATCATAGATAAAGTGACGGACATTTTCAATCAACTGTCTTTTCTATGACCATACCAGCCAGAAAAGCCCTACAAACCACAATACATATCCACATTTCGCAATAAGTTTACTGTTTTTAGGGTAAATATAGCCAACATAAAAAAAAAGTTGCCATTATAGTTCTAAAAGGTCTCATAGATGGCACTAAAGATTGGGCGTTTAACGCTAAAGTTTGTTTGGCGTAGGAATTATTTTCTGAAAGGCCTTTTCCCCTACCACAATTCTATTAGGTATATAGTAGGATATTGGTATGAAAAAAGAACTTTCAGAGAGTAATTCTTACCGTGAATGGACCATATGTACAATCCCCACCAGGCACCAAGTGTGATCGTGCTGCAGATTCTTTATTTTTTCTTTTACTTTCTATGCTATTAGGCCCAGCAGAATGCGTGACTCTACAAGTCTTGTTCTCCAATTGGTACGTTCTCTTGCTCTTGCCTTCGATCCCTACACGCCAATCTACTCCAGGTCCTCATGGAGTTCATTGCCTTCTTTCCACAGAGATCAATGTCGAGTAGCCTTACGAATCACTGAAGGGCCTTCATTAACGTGAAATGCCCTGCCCACACGAGGTGTTTGTTTCTCGACAGGCCCACGAAATGTGGGCTGCTATACATTCTTTTCAGCTCGTGATTGTACCGGATTCACCATTCAAATAGAGAAATTGTGGCACTTTACAGTTGACGATCATAGGTCACTAGTTTTCGTTAAACGTAACTTTATAGTTAATTTGCTCGAAATTTCCAGAAGAACTGCTATACTAGGGCTTTGGCGCTACCCATGTGACTTTTTAGAACCGTACTCGCAATTAGTATAATTTTTTATTCTTATGTTGGCTCCAAACGTTTAGTTGTGGACTTGTGAATGTATAGCTTTTCTGCCAGCTTTTCGATTGTTATTTTATCTTATCTGATAAATCGATAATAAATTGCTCGAAGAACAAAGCAATGAGTTTACTTAATAGCCATAGGTTTATGTAAGATTATCATTCAATAATTTATATATTTCGACCATTCGTCCAGAAGGTTTGCTTACTTGAATTTATTACTGTTAAATGAATAATTTTTAATTCTGTGTAGTTTATTCATTTTCATTTGCCAGTAGGCTAAAAATTCTTTCTGTAGCATAAAAATCTTTTTTTTATTAAATATATTTTTAGTTTAAAAAAATGTTTAATCATAGATAAAAGTTTAAGAATTATATTTTATCGATATAAGAAGTTTAATAACAGGAAAATAACAATTTACATTTGTATTGCTAATTACCCTAAATATTATTACTTACACTCATCCTCTAATTTTATAACACCACTATAGAGTGCGCATAGGGAACAAAACACTATCAATAATTGACCTCGTTGCCATGGAAACTACTTTCATAAGTGGCCACCAGGCTGTTGCCAACTGTACGATCTAGATACTAGAACTTACTTTTGATATAATTTTACCACTTGTATGATCAAATTTTAGCATTTTTTATAAAAGTAATATCCTCTAGCACTGCTATCTACTAAAAAATGTTATATATTTTTTTATGAAAATCGCAGGGCTTATCAATATAGTGCCAAAAAGTAGTACCCTACCAGTCAAAATAAAATCCATTTCAGGCTCATGTACTGCTAGAGAGAGAGAGAGAGAGAGAGATTATAGACTTGGCAACACTGCCGCCAGGTAGCACTAAACTATGCTGTTTGAAAAGTCTCATGCACCTTATGAACTTTAGGGTGCCTGAAATGTGTTTTATTAATGTGTGGAAGTAAGGTGCACAAGTGCAGACTATTCAGACATAGCCATAATCATGCCAGTCCCTTACAGGATAAGCAAAAAAATGCATACAACTCAAAAAACAACTCCGTACTTAATCCATCCTCACTAACTTTCTCCACACTTCCCCCTCGTTGCATGCTTCCTTTGCTTTAACAACTTCCATAAACCGAGTCGATCATAAATGCTCTTTTATTCTAACCCTTATCGCAATATAGTTTTTTGTATATAACCGGAACAGGTACTTAGCATAGTACTAATAATAATAAAATTAATTGATAGGAAAAATGTAGGTTACATAGGTTCCCCC
>CABFOV010004059.1:0-11371 GCA_902141375.1 Timema poppense | reverse complement strand
CTTGTGAATGTGGGGAATGCCAGGCCTCCACCGTGGTTCGGATTCCACGTTAAACTGTAGGTCCTCCATTTCATCTCACAATCACCCTACCATTACACATTAGCGTAAGTGCGTATAACCCGAACGGGTAGTAAGACGCGGTGCTAACAATAATATATATACAGTAGAGTCACTTTAATCCGTAAATCTGGTTAATCCGAACAAAAGGGAAAATAATAATAATAATAATAATAATAATAATTTTAAAACAAAATGTATTGTGATAGTACAAAGTAGCTAAAAGAAACAATGCATAAATTCATTCAGTTTGTTTTGCTTTTAAAAAATAATGGAAAAATCATATTTTAGGGTAGTTATTTGGCATGTTCATAAAATCAGTAAACCTCTTTTGTCGTAATGAAGTGAACTTGTTACTCGCCCCGCCCCGCCTCCGACTCTCAGCTCTCGTGAACAGCACAAACGTAAACATGCCCATTAGACCTTAGAGCGAATTTTTAATCTAATCTATTTTAAACTGTAAAATTAAAAACTTTCCTTGCCCGTGATAACTATGCAATGGATTACCCCTAGCAAAGTTTTTCTTTACTTCAGACAGACAAGAAAAATAAAATAATCATATTATTTTTTCCAAATCCGTTTTAAATTAGTTCAAAAATATCAACTCCAAACTTTAAAATTCCTGTGTTGAGGTGCCCATGTTCGTGCACATGGGATTTTGGTTTTAAAATTTCATACCTCTGCGTTTAGTAGGTATTGCGCAACGCTCATGACCGATAGACACACAGATACACAAACTCTTAGTTATAATAATATAAATTCATTGATGTCATAATTTGAAACTTGAAATTTTATTTTTACAGGTTACGAGAAATAGACGGTTTGTTTATCTTTGGTTCTCCGGCCACATCAGTTATTGCGATTGGTTCGAAAGTTTTTCACATCTACAGATTATCAGACGCTCTTACAACTAGGGGATGGAACTTAAACCCACTTCAATATCCAGAAGGGTAGGTAAGACATATTTTAAGGATGGGAATATGCAAATATACACAGAAATTTAGCCGGACCTGTTTTTTTATGAACTTTTACTAGCACATTAAAATGAATATCAAAATATTTTAAAATTAATTTTACACGTGGCATTTCACTAAGTTTTCTCGCGTATGGGTTTGTTTCGACCACCGGCCTAAATCTGAGTAGTGGGGTTGCCACTTGTAGGTCCTCGGGTGGACCTTCTTTTGGCGATAACCTTCTGTAACTGAGTCTATGGGTGCTGATGGTGACTTAGCTCATTATCACCAACCCTCTATTTCCCAGCTGGCTAGACTCTGTTCCAAGCTCGTTGGCCAGTCTCTTGTCAGCTCCCGACCTGGTTTCCCCTGGGTTCAACCCAACCTAGACCAGGCTACTCAGATCCCGGGGTACACCACTTGGGGTGAGATCAGGATTGAGTAGGAGAAGCTGAGCGGCACCCACAAGGTAGGATTCTTGTATTGCATGTCACTACTCCTAGTATTTAATTAAAGGAGGAAGATGGAGGCATTTTACTAAACTGACCCGGCCACGGGCTGGAAACAGTTTATAATGAGCTATTATTATAAAATTTAGCCATGCATATGAATTTCCTAATAAAGTATCTATTTGGTTTTGATTGTTTGTTTCAGAATTCACCTGTGCGTTACCTACATGCACACAATGAACGGAGTAGCGGATCGTTTCATAGCCGACGTGGAAGAAGAAGTGGCTCTGATCATGAAAGATCCGGGCAAAGAAGTTGATGGAAAGGTAATTTTTTTTGAAACTTTTAAAAATCATGTTTATTTAAATTTTACAAGTTTTTGTCCACTGTCCAAAGCAGTGATTAGCAATTGGTCGATCTTGTGGCGATCACATAAGAAAACTTATGTCATCGTTCAAATTTTCTCACCGACTTCGGTGTTCGCGTGGTCTAAAGCGATACTCTCGCAGTAGACTAGACCGCCAATTTTGGTGAGATCGAGGTTCAAATCTCGGTCGGATGTGCTGAGGGTGTTTTTCCTTGCTCTGGGGTGTGCAGAAAAATGTGAAACTCTAAGGAAGAAAGGGGAGGAGAAATAAGTTGGGCTCTTCATTGCAAACTTTCTTTATGTGTAGTTTGTTTTAAAACTATATAGTGTCTTATTTTAGTTGAGGCACAAAGTTAACAATCACCCTATACTGGCAATCTTTTTTTTCACCGAGATATTTTAGTTGACGATACAAATGTAATAGTAGCATTGATAGCTGTCACGAGGATAAACAAGATTAGAAATGAAGTTATTCGGGAAAGATTTGGGAGTACAGGGAGATCACGAGATAGTAGAGAGATGGAAGGAGCAGATAATAGAAAGTGTTTAAGTGAGAGGGGAAGAATAGAAGCAATTAAAGGTTGACTAATGATGTAATTGTGGAGGAAGATGGAGGCATTTTACTAAACTGGTCTGACCACAGTTTGGAAACAGTTGATGGTGATGTCGATGACATATATGTTTGAAAAAGTCAGTTACCACCATAGCTTGGTCATAGTTTGTCGTGTCTCGAAGATTTGTTTTGTAATTTGTTGTGTATTTATTGCTATACTTCCCGAACCAATGAACGTTCTGACAAATATGTGGGGGTTCTTGACTCTTCTCATGTTTATTCAGGATTTCTATTGGGTCACGAAAGTCATGGAAAAGTCAATAATTTCAAAAAAAGGTCACAAAAGTCAAGTTGCGCCATGCATTACCCATGATACCATGTGCTAGCCGTGAGTTGCCGGATTGTTTTTACTGTGATACCAAGGACAAGGTTAACATTCGATGGAATTTTGTGGTCCAAAAAAAAAAGTCACTAATTTTGGTTTCTCCTACTCAGTAGACACCCTGTTATTGAACGTTAAGAAATGTAATGATTATTGTTGATTGCAGCTGGCAATGTATGGGATGGCCCAGAAAATACCGGACCGGTCAATTGTTGGAGATTTCACTCGGTTCTTTCTGGATTCGATGTACTACACTCCAGCCAATCAGTAGCTTTGTTTTGTTTGAACAAAAGGGATGTTTATGCACAGGATAGGTCAGTTTCTTAATAACGGTAACAGTTGGGTGCATTATAAATGAGGTTATAGTTAATTTCATTGGCTCCTATCAATGTAATTTTCAGGACATTGAAACTCATTAATAAAAATGGACAAACAAAGGTACCACATAATCATCAACTTTCAAATAGATGCATTGTATTCAAATTTTTAGACCATGTTATATATTTGAGAAATTGGCTTTAACAGGTGCTCAAACCCCATACCTTTGTTTTAACTTATACCCAGAGTTTAAAATTCTTGTCCAAGTATATTTTTCAAATATCTAATTTCAGCAAAGAGGTGGGTTTTTTTTCTATGAACAGTAATATTTTAAGAGTAGTACTCTAAATTAAAAAGTGCTATATATTATTTTGAAAACATTTTACAAGTTTGAATTACTTTTAATTATTGATTCATCATTAACTATTATTATTGTGTGACAGCTACACATTCTGCATAACTTGTTGTGTATCATTGTAACAAATTATTGACTCATCATCAACTATTATTGTTGTGTGACAACTACACATTCTGCATAACTTGTTGTGTATCATTGTAACAAATTAAATTAAGATAATATCCAAACCTGTCACTGGGGTGTGCTTATTTAAAACTTATTTTATTTGTTCAATGCTATCCACGATGCAAAGAAGCCAATGAAACCAATTTAAAATATTTTAAATGCCCGAATATTACTTCAGTGTAACCTTCTTTTTCATTCGCCAATCACTATATTTAAATCAGGGTAATTTCAAAGAAAGGTGATCCCTGCTGATAGCTGATTTTGTATCCAAAGATTGTATTTCTTTTCGTGTCATGTGTTATGGGGGGGAGGGGGGTTAATTGTCCACGAGTTAGAAGCATATATATAATTTAATGGGTGATTATAAGGTAATTAATATGATAGGGTTCATGTTGTGATAAAGTATTTGAGGTTTCTATAAAAAAAATAGGTGTTGAGTTGTAAATTTGCACAAAAGTCACAAATGGTTTGAATTGTTGCTGAACTTTACTACAGTAGCCCCATGGATTCTTTGGTGCTGACTGATAGCTTTAAAAAGTTACCAGACAAAATTATGTATCCCTACGCCGAACCATATGATCTGCAAAAACATGTGTTTTAGCAGCTGTCACTTTTGACAGTCAAAATTTAGGGATATAACTAAATGTTGACTGTTATAAGTCAGCTGTGATCTGTCAGTCAGCACCAAAGAAGCCATGCGGCTACTGTATATACCTTGATTGTTTTTTACAAATAGTATTTGGAGCACCTTTAAAAACACTCCTATATTTTGCAGTCAATATTGATAACATTATACTATTGTATCAGTTTTTTTTATGTATTGATACTAGCCTGCTGCAGATCGTTTTGACTCGACGTAATATTTTTCACCCCTCACATATTGTTTTGGGGTGTACAGAGCTTGTTATTTGAACAAACAAGAAAGCTGTCTTTGCAATTTATCATTTAGGTGACTACTCGCTATTTTAATACATATAAAGTTGGGAAATATAAAAGATAAATTAAAGATAAGTAACAAAAGAAGAAAACCCGGTTTAGGAAAAAAGGAATAAATAGTCCGGTATCTTTGTTTGAATGTGGAGCCTATTTTGTACCCCTGGGGACCTTCATCTTGTTAAATTATGTTTTCATATTTTTTTTAAATATTATTTTCATCTTGGCATTTTCTGTACTACATATGAGTGATACAAAATGTTTCAAAAAATGTAAAACCAAAAGTATATATTGTTTAGTTTTCTTAAATATTTATTATACTTGTGTGATAGTTTTATAGTCTCCCGTTCATTAATTTATAATGGGGGTTTTCTTTATTTAAGTATAAAGTAGTTTTAACTATACAGTGAAACTTGCCTTAAATGGACCATTTATTAAACAGAAATTTGTCTTGAAGACTGAAATAGTTTCCAGTCCCATGACCTTAAAGCTGAAAAACATGTTTAATTTACTGGATTAAACCAAAACCGCCCAACACAGAAATGGAAATCAAAATATATGCCCATATACGAAAAATTTCTAATGTTCCTGAGTACATGGTCGGGAAAAATTCTAGGCATCCTTTACATTCTACAGAATTTTGTTTTCTCTGATTATTTTAAGATAAGTTGGGGGAAATGTAAAATCAGGTATATTTCTTTTCTCCTTTGTAGTTCTTTTGTTTACCTTCTTTAGAGGACTTTTTACTGTAATTGCCTCTTGATTTTTTATCTCTGTTCTTCCCAGTGACTTGTCAATCAACTGTGTAATCCAGCTTTTACCTGTGTTGAAATTCATTTGTTGTTCCCACTTCCAGAAATTTTGCTCAATAATGACAAATTATCGTGTGAATAAATAAATGAGTACAGTATTTATTTTATCTCAATTATACGCATGTTAATACACCTTCACCAAACAGATACCTGGCTTTAGAAGAAGAAAAAAATCATGTACCCTTGCGATTCTGTTTAAGGCAGGTTTCACTGTACATAGGAATATCAAGAAATCAAGTTATGGGACCAGATAATGTTTTATTACAAACATTATACTAAATATTCAGATAAAATATTATTACTGTATAGTGGATAGTGGGGGATATAATCCACTTTTCCACTATTGTTGCCTTGTACTTAGCTCTTTTATAAGTTGAGTCGAATATTATTTTTTGTACATTTAAATGTTTCTAACACTTTTAGAATTTACAGTCTAAAATATAAATTTCACTACAAAAAAGAAAAGGAATTTAATCCCTCTATTAACAAAGAACATAAATAGAAGATATATTTTATAATAATTTAATTAATTTGTTTAAATTACTCAACTTTATTATTATTGTTAAAGGCTGAAAGAACCACTTGTTTCTAGATTGAAATAATATTGATTTGTTCATCTAGTTGTTGTTTTTCTCTACCACGTCGTATTACCTGTTCAGTTTATATGCATTTCATCTTTAGTAAAAATATTAATAAAAATTATTATAATTAGGGATATGAAAAGTAAGTTGGAGACCAGTGATACCTTGTAAAGATAAAAGACCGTAATACAAACCATCTGGTTTTAAGGTTAGATACCTTTCCTAACAGGCCAAACACTTAATTTTTAGTATTTTCACTGATTTAATTTATATTTTAATTTCCAAGCTTATGATGTAAAAAAAAACTTTTTAAATATTAGATGACTATCAGGGTGTGGGCTATATATAAAATAAAGTATTGTAAATGTTCAATTACTCACAGATTTGAAATAATATAACTATGTGGACTTAATGCTGTTGTCTTGAGGCTACCAATCAATAAAAATTTGAATAAATGTGTGATTGATAAAAATATTTAAGAACACATTTGAAACAGAGGATAACAAATGATTGGGTTCAATAAATTTTGGAAAGATTGATGGTTAGTATGCGAAGCTTTGAAAACTAACATTTCTCAACATCCGCTTCGGTGGCTGCATGGTCTAGGGCGCTACTCTCGCAGTCGACTGGACTGCCAAAGATAGGGGGATCAGGGTTCGCCCAGTCGGGTGTGCTTAGGATGGTTTTTCTTATGCGGTTCTCCACACTCCCTCCATGCAAATACAATCACACTTCCTCTAAATTCAACCTTCATAATCCCTATTGGAACGTAAGTGTATAACCCAAACAGGTATTAAGACACGTTGGTTAAAAAAAAATCTCTAATATTTATCAAGTTTGAGCTAGTTTGGAAAAACGTCAATTCTAATAACTACAAAAGTTGGGCGAAAAAGTGACCTTTTCACACCTTTTCCAAATATATCTTTATAAAAAATACCATCATTTGGAACATATTTCAACTTTACTCGACGCGTCGAATTGAGTGGAAGGGATCAAAACTAGATAATACTAGATCTTGGGTTCATGAACTCAAGTTTTATCAAACAATGTTACAAAAGTGTTAATTTCACCAAAACAAATCTTGGAAACAAATTTATAAATAGTTTTGTGTGTGTGCTTATATATGTTATTAAGGGAAATTATTTTATATATGATGCTGTATATTTTGTTACTAAGTAAACAATGTATTTAAAAAAAGAAAATTAAATAAATTTGAATATTGGAAACACATTTGGTCCTTTTGAAGTTTCTTTTCAAGTCTCACCCTCTGCCAGAAAGAGTGAAGGTGACAACGTTATACATGAAAGTGAAAAAGGCTGTTTATGAGTTTGAGATGTTAAACAGCTCTCCAAATGGGTAACTCTACAAATGTTGGAAGAATTGTGTTACTATAGCATTGCGTTTAGCACAAATAGAAGCAATAAGCAAAGTAAATAATTTTTGGTACAATGAGATCCTCTGAAGATTTTGAAAATCTTTAAACAGCGAGATTTCTGAAAGTATTCAAGATACAGTAGATTTTTGATTATTCATCGTAGTAGAGAAAAAAATTTGACCTGAATTTAAAAAAAAACTCAAACCCAGTGATGTGCTATGCCTCAAAAATAAACGCTGAATACGCCCGAATAGAATAGTCATTTTTTTGTTTAAAGCAGATGTCCCCACTTCCGTTTAATGACATGTACATTCAAACACAAAATGATGTCTACACTTAATATGTGAATGACAAATTTAGCACTAAGTTTTACTGGAATGTACATCGGCGGTCAGTTTTAAAGTATCGTGTAGAGCAGGCCTTAGATTTAAATATTATTAAATAGCTACAAATTACCGTCCCGACTAATCCGCAACCTGGAATGGTCGAGAGAGTACTATAATCATTTCAGTGAAGTGTCAAGTTGGTATTAATGCACTTTAAAAATAATTTATTGGCGCAAAGATAAAAATGCTTTAAACTGTTTTTAATAACATTTAATTGCGTATAACCCGAACGGGTAGTAAGACGCGGTGCTAATAATAATAATAATAATAATAACATTTATTATGTCATTGAAAATATAACCTACCCGCCTCGGTGGCGTAGTTGGCTAATGCGCTTGTCGTGTTGAGCTTGAATGCTGAGGACGCGGAGATCGAGGTTCGAATCTCGGTCGGGTGAACTGGGGGTGGTTTTTACTAAATGGTTTTCCACTCTCCCTCCACGCAAATGTTCCATTAGAGTAATTAGTACTTAAAGCGTATAACCCAAACGGGTAGTAAGACGCGGTGCTAAATATTATTATTATTATTAAAATATATCATAGAATTGTAGAAAACAGAGCTCAGATAAAAGTACATAAACACTTAATTATTTCGATGACACATGGTATCTTCGTCAAGAAGTAGTAGACTGAACAGGAATTTTTCTGCAGTGGTGTAAACTTAATTGTTGAAGAATGTAACTTTCTTCGGTCGATTAAAAATTCTTTTGCTGAGCGCTAGAGTTATTTGGTTTAAATACGCAATAGTTGACAAATATTTAGCTTGGGCGGTTTTCTAAACTTTAGGGTCTGTTTGATGATCCTGTTCTCATCCTAGATAGGATAAATAATATTGGATTCTATTGAAGGATTCCAAGAAAGAATCCAATGTAATATTGTCAGCGAAGGAGATAGGAGCTGCACATCAATACATCAATACACCTACCATATAAACCCACGAGGAGATTCCAGATTACACAGTCTTGTGTCCACACCTGTCGTGGGCCCTTCTGACATTACGGGAGACAACTCGTGTCGGCCCCCATTTACACCGGTGTCGATAGTAGGGGTTCACAAACCAGACTTGGGCACAGCACGAGTCGTTATGAAGGGGTTGTACCAAGAAGGCACTCAAATCTTTATTCAGAGCTCTAATTCGACCCCTCGGTTGATTCGGTTACACAACTGTACGTCAAGAAACCTCATCTCTGTGCCGACGATAACTTCGCAATGTCTCCAACGTGCTCTCAACAAGTCCGGAACCGAGAGTGGCGCAACGAGCTCTGGGCCTGAACCTCGAAACCAGCCGCGACCGCGCGCACGGACATACAAAAGAGTCGAGGAAACTCTGCACAAGTCGGTAGAGCGGTTGGTGCGTAAAGTTTGATGATCAGGGTTCAAATCCTTGTCGCGGAGTCATTTTTCTATTTATTCACCATCACTCCATCAGAATATCATCTGAAAATATGTGTTTGCTTAAAACTAAATATCTTTGATGTTTTGGAGTAATCATTGATACCACAAGAATGAAAACCAATCAATGTTAAAGTATCAATAAATCAAAATAAAAAACTAAAGATTTTAATATATATTTTTGTGTTATAGTGTAGAGTACACTGTACTTACAATGCCATGTTTTAATCAAAAGTTGAGCTTGTCTAAAATGGTTTGACGGTGACGGTAAGGTTGGGTTTCAAAACCTGCTGGGTGTATTTATGGGGGGTTTATCCCACACTCTGTACACACAAATTTACCCTTTTTTTAACTCTACCCTATTAGCGGAAATAATTGCAAATATCTAGTGCAAATTAAAAAAAATTAAAAATTGTATAGGATACAAAATCTTTGACGAAAATTAAGTCATCTGGAAAGCTTTTAAGACAACACGGCAACATCTCTGATGTTCCAATTATGTCCTCTCCATCCGATTTGATAAAAAAAATGTTGTCATTAGAAGCTTAAGTACCGCTAATAGACGCTCTAGAAAGTTAAGGAGAAAACTTAGAAGACGCTGTTTCCTATTACTGTCACAATATATATTAATAGGAAGATACCCGCCTCGGTGGCGTAGTTGGCTAACGCGCTTGTCGTGTTGAAGCTCGACTGCTGAGGACGGGGAGATCGAGGTTCGAATCTCGGTCGGGTGAACTGGGGGTGGTTTTTCCTAAAATGGTTTTCCACTCTCCCTCCACGCAAATGCGGGATCACTTCCTCTAATTCAACCTTCCCAATTCCTAATCCATTAGCGTAATTAGTACTTAAAGCGTATAACCCGAACGGGTAGTAAGACGCGGTGCTAAATATTATTAATAGGAAGATCTGGTTAGTGATTTAAAATTTATTTAAATGAAATTCAATCTAGATTTGATTAAATGCGTGCTATTTTTCCATCACTAGGGTAGGTACAGTAAAAACCACATAAATGCAAATATCTAATATATATATATTTAGTGCCATGTAGCTGCACTCACAAAAACACATGTGTTTATATGTATAATATATGAGCATGGTAATACATGTTCATTAACAATCAATCAACATATAAATAACTACATTCCACTTATATACTGGGTGAAACCTGCATCATTCGATAACAATGACGTTTACAGTATCACAAATCTTAACATTTTTTACAATAGAAAAAAATTAGTGTACTTTTACGTTTGTAATTAGTGTAATTGGCCATCTTTAATTAATGTTTCAATGATTTGTAGATATCAACCTAAAAGAGGATTTTTATTAAAATTATTATAAGTATAAAATTATCTGGTAATATTGTGGGCTATTAGTTAAAATATTGTTTTTTTTGAAAACTTTATAACTATTAATTTATTTATCTGCATAGATATTTTCTGAAAATAAGTACAATTTTGACTTATGTTTGATGTAGTATGTATGTAAGACAATTAAAATCCTTTTCACAAAGAAACAGGACGTTAATATTCATAAACTAGAATGTAATCAATTTTTAAATTCCCTCTACGAGCTTTCTTGGTGAGTTAAGACATTTTTCATTCAAACACAAATAATTTATTTGTAGACACAGAAAGTAGCTCTAAGAATAAATTTAGTAGCTCTCAAGTATTGCCTACTATATTGATCCTTTCGATATGTTTTTCTCTTCTTTTTTCTTTGTCTTTTCATTTAACCGGCCGAAATTTCTTTTCCCACTATTTCTGAATATAGAAGCAAAAATTGCACTGGGTTGTAAAACTAATTATTAATATTTCTTAAATCAATACATATATAGAGAGATAAGAAATTAAAGTGTAATTCATAAATTAATCCCAATGAAAATGGGTTAGCACATATAAAATGTATAAAGGGCATCCATAATCCCTAATTTAGACACGAATACCTCAGAATCCCTTTATTGGGACAAGTAATTTAACAGACGACCAGAAACGAATCCACCACTTGACTCCAATAAATGGATTCCAGTTTCATAAATCCAGGTTTACCACCCAAAAAATAAGTTTGTTCACCAGATAACTACCATCTGACACATGTGTAAAGTAGGAATGTGATAATTACATAGCTAGGCTATCAAAAACTTCAAGCTTTTTTAATAAGGATAATCAGGATTAGGAATGAAGTTATCCGGGAAATAGTGGAGGTACAGGGAGTACTTGAGATAGTAGAGGAAGCAAGACTGAGATGGTATGGACATGTAATGAGGATGTTGGAGTACATGAGATAGTAGA
>CABFOV010004058.1:6817-28873 GCA_902141375.1 Timema poppense | reverse complement strand
TACATGACCATGTGAGGTGTGTAGAGCAGAGCTTAGGTAAGACTGGTAAAATGGGGGCGGAGTGGTTGATAACTACATTACCATGTGAGGTGTGTAGAGCAGAGCCTATATATGATTGCCCAAGTGGGGACTTAGTGGGGTAAGACATATATCCCCACATGAGTTATGTAGAGCAGATCGGATATATGGCTGTTAAAATAGGGACAGACATTCTCATATGAAGTATGTAGAAGCTTTGTATGATTGTTCAAATGGGGGCAGGGTGGTTGATAACATATTATAGGTACGGTAATAACAAGCGCTGCTTACCCTGGCAACACTCCACCACACGATACTGAGAAGGATTACACTTACATTTACTTGGTAAGGAAAGTGTGTAACACTAGAGGAAAACACACCTCAGTTAACATGTCTGTGATTTTCACCCTGACTCGCCCATCAACGGTGAACCAATTCAAACAAGATGGACGTTATAAAATGCATGCTCATAGGCGCCGTTAGAAGCGAATAAATATGACTTTTATACACCAATACACTAAAACATAATATTTTTAAATGCTGATTTCTGTAATGAATGGTATTTTGATGACAATAAACAGACCAGGTTTGACCATTCAGGAACTGACGCTGTAGGCTGTAGGCATAGTTTGATTCAGATAAGAAGATACTTTGATGACAGATACAAAACTAACTAAAACATTGTCATGTAGACTATTTATATATAAAGTAAGATAATATTGATCTGCAAATTTTCATTGATAATAATTATTACCTATAAAATAACCGTCTCCGTGTAATATCGGTAAGCTCTCCTGGGCACAAACCTAGTGATCCCGGACTCGGTTCCCGGCTGGGACAATGGATATTTTACCCTAAAGAGGAATAATCACAACGGTCACCAGCGTGTGGCTACTAGGCTTAAGTTATGTTAGACCTATACTGGTTCCACACCCTCATTCTCACTATCAACCTCGCCTCGTCTGTTTGGGACATGGAAAGAGCCCCCACGGAACGGATGTACGATTAGTAAATTCGGGCGTCCCTTGTACAACAGTACATTAGTACTGGCCAATCTTTGCACAAACTGAGCTACGAGTGATGTAGCTCAGACCCGCATAAATAAATAAACAAACAGGCTCTACCTACAAAATGGCACTTATAACATAATATTAATATATTAACTTTTTTTACTCCTAGAAGTTTTCTAATACCAGAATACTACATATTTTTGTGTTATACATTAATAACATTTTACTTTATTATTAGTGTTATTTTATAGGTATTAACAATATCTATCAAAATATACAAATGTTTACCACATGACTTGACTTACGAACATGTGAAATTATATATAGTTGCTTATTTAGCTTTCAGAAAAGGTTCTTTCTGTGAAAAATTGGACTGTATTTGAGTGTGGATAAGAATAACAGCATAATAATGAAGATTAGCGGTAAAATATTGGATACTTTTCCAACAACTCAAATAATTCTTACATCGCGTGTGTGTGTGGGTGGTAGTTTACCTTTTTTTGGTAATGTTTGTGTGAACAACATTGCAATCTGTTGTTACGTTGATGTCTAAGAGTTAAATTACATCTGTCACTGAAACTGCCTCCACGACCCGCGAGGGGGAGGGAAACGGACTTATCGTGCCCCGGCCACGGGTCCGTCTATGACTCTGCTCGCTCACTAGTAATCTTAGTCGTATCTTCCATCTCGCCACGTGGCTCTGCGATTATACCTGGACACGCGCATGCGTGCTAGCTTAGTCCGGATACACACACACACACACACGTGATTCTATCGTGTGTTATTCACCCTTTTCCCCAGTTATTTCTATAAGTGCACGCGCGGTCTAAGGCGTCAACTCGTTTATTCTGAATTGCTAGTGATAAGGAGGTTCTGTTTTTTAATCCCATTTGGGTGTTCCTAGGGTGTTCCCTCTTCCCCAATAAATAGTTTTCCATTCTCCTTCCACGTAAATGCCGGGTAAAAATCCTATAAATTTTATTTTCCTCAAACCTATCTCATAAGTAAAAATAAATGCGGATGGACTGGACAGGCAGAAATACGGACATCAAGAGAAAAATAATAATAATGATTTATGTTTTTACCACCGAGGAATTTTTAAATTGGTCTCAAACTCAAGACTTGACCGTATGTGAGAGACCTATGGTCAAATACCAACCGTGTCACCATGATGTGAATGTAGGTTAGATAAACGTTACTCAAGAGTTTCCTATAGGGGTGGTATTTCACCAGAGAATTCTGCGTTAGGGTGTTAAATTGTACTTTAGATAGTGGTTTCCTATTGTGTGCTGATAGCAATGGAGAACAAATCGAGGCATTAGTTACCTAAATAATCCAATTAATGCTATAACATAAATGTTGATTTGATTCCAAATAAGTGTTTTTACATTTAAGTGTCTACATAATTTTTACATATGCTGTATTTTTGCTATTAGATGTGAATATCCTCTCATTTTTAAGTTGTGTTAACAATGTACATTTTTAAAATATTCTATAAGCTATCCAAGAATAATCATCTTCATTTAAATAACAATGTTACATGCCTCTTTAAATACCAAAACAATTTGTTAGTAATTTGTTTAATTAATTATTATTTTATTGTACTTATGGGAATTGACACTAAAAATCAATATCCAATATAAATCCCTCACTTTTACCTAACATCAACGAACATAAGTTATTGAAGACAACTTAAAGAGGGTTGGAAGGTGTAGACAACACATTTTTTTCACAAAAATAAATCAAATATTGCTCCAGTAGATACATAGGATTTAATTTTCTACACATGGGGACATCAATAGTTATTGAATATTTGTCAGTAGTGTCGGCACATATGATGAGCAGTTTTTTAAATGAAGAATAAAAAGCTATTATCAAATAACTAATACACCCTTGACAGATATTCAACAAGTGCTGAGATTAATATTGGAAAAAGCCTGACCTGGTGGTTTAAGGGTAAGGTGTCAGACTTCTGTACTGGGGATCCGGGGTTCAATCCTTTGTCCCGACACATATTTATCTGATTACCAAACCCGTCCTTCACCTATGACAAGACGTGTATTAATCACAACTCGTGAATGTGGGGAATGCCAGGCCTCCACCGTGGTTCGGATCCTCCGTTAAACTGTAGGTCCTCCATTTCATCTCACAATCACCCTACCATTACACATTAGCGTAAGTGCCTATAACCCGAACGGATAGTAAGACGCGGTGCTAAAATATTCTTTAAGATCTAATTAGAGAAGTATTAGATTTATTTTGCCTAAAAAATTTCTTTTTTTATAAGATCTGCTAAATTACTGACTGCTCTTTATTTGTCATCCATGCCATTCCATCTCAAACGGAATTATTTCCAAAACTTGATACTTCCCTCAGACAGGAAAGTCCTCGTCATTAAAACGCCCTACTGGTTCTGGTCTGCTCGACTCGAGAGTTATCCACAGTGATTGTATTCGCGATTGAAAGCTTAATTGCAAATAGTGAGATTGAAAAGCCAAGGTCACAAAGAAGCATTGGTCCGTAATACAGAAGCTGACAGAAGAAGTGAACGTCGGAAAACAGGTTTGTTTTATTTGTTCGTCTACCCTTTTCAATATGTTTGAAAGAATGAACCGGCGTCAGCTTTAGATCCAAAAAGGTTCCCCACAATGGGAGAGCGTGACATTTTGGGGACGGTGGACTTGTTAATGGACTTTGTGCCCTATGACGTCATAGATCGACCACACGGAACTCCCTCAATATGCCGAAATCCGCCAACAGAAGAGCAAAAGGTTACAAAATGTCCTATAATTAGCACTTTTTTATTGTAATTTTTTTCTCTCATAAAAACAGGGTGTTGTCAACTCAAATGTATGGTTAGACGCCTCACCATTTCGTAATAAATTTGAGGGTATAAAGTTGGAGGTCTATACTTAGTGGAATTAAATTACGCCATAAATAGAAGCAGAGCTTATGTGTAATTTGTATATTGTGTCCTTAAGTAATGGCTGACATTGGGAAGTTTAGTATAAAAACGTGATATATCAATTATTTAATTTTAGATCATGAATTATTATCGCTAAAATTAAAAACATTCCAACATAATACACATTAATTATTTTTAAATATAAGGGTTCATTAATTAAGTTTTAGGTTTGCAAAATTATCAAATTAACTTTAAGTAGTGATAACATTATCATTATTATCAATAGGTGTTCTTTCTCTCGACAGGTCTGTTGCCTTTTCTAAATGTAGTCCTTCAGCATGTCATTAAAGCTTTATTTTATTATATCCTGAAAATTCATAAAATTTTCTTGTTTGAGGTCATCAATCAGTTGAATTCATCATCTTACTGAACCCTTTTTTATTCCTTCCACATTGCTTTCTATGACATTACTCAATAATCCCCTTTTCTTCATAATAATACCCATTAATTTGTTCTTTATTCATAGAAGAATCACCTACAAAATGTTTCTTTTCCATTGACTCTTTGTACAACTTATTAATTAATCATCCAATCTGTCCACTTTATCCTCTATACTCTCCTTCAGTACCACCACATTTAAAAGTTCTCTCAATATTTCTTTTCCCTTTTCATTAGGGTTTCTACAGTGTAAAAATAATATAATAATATTAAAACAGATATGTACAAATTATAAATAATATTTTATGTTTGATTTACAATTTTTAAGCGATTTTAAATGTTGATAAAAAAAAATTAAATCGTACCGTTTAGTTTTTTTAATCACCGCGTCTTACTACCTGTTCTGGTTGTACACATATGGGATACTTACTCTAATGGGTTAGGGGTGAGGTTGGAAGCATTTTAGAGGTACCCTACCCTTTTTAGCTGGGTAGGAAAGTAAAAAAATATATTACAAACCAACAATAACAAATTTGTGTGTACTGGACGGGAATTATTATTGTGAGCAATTTGTTTCAGCAACTAATTAATTGCGTGATTGATTACCGCCACAGGGTCGACTAATATAATTAAGTCAAATTATTACACTCTTTAATAACTCTTAATTACTAACTTTAATTGTAAATCATTCACGTATGAAATTCATGGATAAGACATTGACTAGTTTCAGTTTTTTCAAATCTTAATCACAGTTGTTTTAGCAAAGGATTTTCTAAACTGTTTTATATCCAAATTCGAAATAAAGCCTAGCTTAACCTGGGGCATCGAAACACCCAGTTCAAGGAGCAAGAATCCCAGAAATAGCAATAGTAGAATGACCCGCTTCGGTGGCTGAATTGTTTAAAGTACTACTCTCGTAGTAGACTAGACTATCGATAGCAAAGAGATCGAGGTTCGAATCTCGGTCGGTTCTACTGAAGGTGATTTTCCTAAATGGTCATCCATCTTACCTCCATGCAAATTCGGGTATGCTTCCTATAAATATAACCTTATTCATTCCTAAAGTCACTAGCGTAACTAGTACATAGAGAGTATAACCATAGCTGTGAGTATAACCCTAGACGTGGTGCTAAAAACAATATTAGAATGAACACAATCGCAAACAATAGAATGTTCTAGTAGCTACCTAGAATACAATATATATTCCCTTTAAATTTACTGTATTCTAAAACCTGATTTTGACACCTTAGAAACTAAATATAACCCCTTTAAATATATTTACAAATGTTAAGTATGTAACCTAATCAAGTAAACATTAAAAACATATTAATTGATGCGTATATTACTGATTATATTACTATTTATAAGAATTTTATTTATATAAACTGAATAAAATAATATTTATAGAATATTATACATTTTTAATGAATATTATTAAAAATTCAACAAGTTTATTTTTGTTTAGGAGGCTTAGACTATAGGAAACATTAACTTTATGTACAAGAACGTAATTTAACGACTATATTGTGTTTGCCACCAAATTTAACTCAAACCCAAACCAGTGGGCACGTGGAAAAAGAAGTTAGTCCCACCGTATGTAGTTTACCAGTGAGGGGGAGTTCGGATTTCAATTTCCGGCCGTGTATACTGAGTTGAAAAAAATATATGAAAATGCTGGTACATATCCTCTGAATTATACCTTCCTCATCCTTATCCCACTAGTGTAAATATCTGAATATGCTGGACAGGTGGTAAGACACGAATCACGGGAAGAAAGGAAAATATTCAGATTCAGATGAAGCATTAAAACTTATCTTTACAACTGCTAGGTTCGATTCCTGCAAGGGCTAAAAATGTATAAGTAATTGTATTCACTACACTACTCGTTTATAAAATTATAGATTAATGGTACTATTCTGGTCGTTGTTTTCCCTATGAATAAACCAAAGACAAGTGGCCAACAACCGACACAATGGTGCAAAATAGACTAATATACTTGAGTACGTCATCATAGAGCCAACCATTAAAATACATTTGTTTTGGTATGTTACGTGAACTTATAAACTGGATTAAGTCCGAAAACGATACACCCTATTTGATGGTTGCATGGTCTAAGGTATCAGTCTAGCAATAGCCTAGACTCCTGATGATGGCGTCATCGGGGTTCGAATCCCAGTAGGGAGGGTGGGTTTTTTTCCTAAATGGTTTTCAATATCTTCTGTCTCCCTCCACTCAAATGCGAGTACACGTCCTCTAAATTTAAACCTTCTCGTCCTAAACACATTTTCTTAACTGGCACACATGCTAGCTACTATTTTGATATTTTATAGATATTTATATTATCTATTTTACTAAAATGACAACTGAAGATCACATGAATTAACGTTTAAATATATTGAAATGCTTTTAGTAAATTTTTAAAGAATTATTAGAAAAGTTTCTTATCTAAAAATTAAACTGTGTATGCTTGCTAGATGTTTCTAATATTACAATAAAAAAAAATTGGTTTAGATTTTTGGGCTTTGATGAAATTTCTTCTTAACACGATACAGTTTATCAATTATTCTGCTAGGAGATTGTTGATAAATTCATCCTTCCTGTCACATTGTTCCTCCATTAAACTCTTCGGTCGGCACAGAGCATACCTACAAGTCCCACATGTTGGCCCCTCTAGATAAGATAACAACTTTTGGGTGGCCGTGTATATTGATTGGCCATGGAGGGGTAAAGTGGGAGGAGAGGGGAGGGGGGGGGTATGGCAGTCAGGAATAAAAGTGAAGCTTGAAGCTTCTCTGTTCGTGTGGCACGCGCTCTTCAAAACTGCGGTCTTCCGGCAAAAGGGCCCGGGGTTCACCTTCCTTTAAATCTTGCGTGTGCTTCGGAAAAGATTGACCTATATCCATCCACATAGGACAAGTTGTGATACATTCTAAATGTATCTTGTAGGCTTTATGTTTCGACAAAAGAACGGGACGTTCGAATCTCATGGTAATACAGAGATTCGAGATTTATAAAAAAAAAATCACAACAAAAGTATCTCGAATACAAATTATAAACACTTTTAAAAATAATATCAACACGTCTTACTACCTGCATATGTATGTTATAATTATTCTAACAAGGTAGTGATGAGGAAAGAATCATATTATATACAATCTACTACACTTGCGTTGAAGGATATTGAGAAAACAGCTTAGGCGGCCACGTGGTCTGACGCGCTACTCTCACAGTAGACTAGACTGCCAATGACGGGGAGATCGAGGTTCGAATTTCGGTCGGGTGTACTGAGGGTGACTTTTCCAAAACAGTTTTTCATTCTCCCTCCACGCAAATACGGGTACACTTTCTATAAATATAACCATCCTACTCCATAAAGCCATTAGCCTAATTAGTTGGCCTACATGAGAGTATAATCAGAATGGGAAGTAAGACGCAGTGATAAAAAAAACACTATATAGACTTGTGTAGCTAGGAGGATGATAATCACAAAAAAAGTATTATTTTAATTAACGTATTATAAAAAGTGCTATATTTTTTATGACGTAAAGGATTATACAAACATAAGAGCATTTGTCGGTGGTGCTAAACCTTAAAATAATTTCTTTAAAAATTAAATTTTAAATAGTTTCACTTTAACTTTGAATGTACATTTTTTAAAAGATTTAAGGATTTAAATTTTGATTATAGTTTAGGAAAAAAATTTAAGATTCTGATTCGACTTATCTATAGTTTCAACACATAATTTTAATAACTGCCTACATTAGAACTGTAACTTTCTGAAATCTATTGATCTCGTTAGTCGGTGATAATTTGGCTTTAATTTGTTGAAAGTCGAACACATTTTATGTATTATTTAGGACCACTGAACATATCAAATTAAAAAAAAATGAATGACTCATCTTCAATAATTTGCACTCTCTTGCCATAGGCGTAATATTAATACTCAATTATTTCAGATGTCAAAAGCAATTGTTTACTGAAACTTTTAAGCAGAGATATTCCTACCAGTAGGAATTAGAAAATAAAAATATAATATAACAAACAAACAAAACCGTGTTAACTATTATATCCGTAGATGGCAAACAATATCGCAGTTACGTATCCGAAAACCGGGTGCTGTCTTTACTGGTCGAGCCATAACCCACTTTAGCACTTAAAGTGCTCATACATTTATGCGCTTTTCAAATCCATTTTTTTTTGAACTTAGTTCATGGGAAGAATTTAAAATCAGAGAAATAATATTTATGCTATTAAAATATTTCATCTAAGTGAAATAATGAAATGGAAAAAAATGTTTGGTGAAATACTTTCTCAAAGAAACACTACAAGTTTAAGTTTTCATAATAATTATATTGTAATGGTAGTGACAAAAAAGAGTTTAACTGGAATATTCATATGATTAAATATATGCTACTTTTGTTGCATAGTGAATCTAAAAAAAATAGCTGTAATCAATTAAACTTTGAGTTATAACATAATAGTTATGTGAAAAGTAGATTTAACTTCCTCCATTCTTTAAATGCTGATTACATCACGTGAACAATTATACCAGGGTCTTACCGTGACTACAGTCTTAACATTTCTCTTTGGATTCAAGTTGAAATATTTCCTATAATTTCTCAGTGGATTTAGAGTTGAATTAACCCTTTGAATTTCAAGTTGAAATATTTCCTATAGTTTCTCTTTGGATTTCAAGTTGAGATAGCTTTTATAATTCCTCTTTGGATTCCAAGTTGAAACATTTCCTATAATTTTTTCTTGTATTTTAAGTTTATATATTTTTCTTAGAATAACATTTTAGATATTAGGGTAGATCTCCCAAAAAGGTTTCTGGTCTTATTAATTACATTGGGATGGTTTTGAAATATCATATATATCATTAAAAGGATCCATCGCTCGGAGTTGTGTCATTAGAATTATATGCGTGGCAAGAGGTGCGCATGGACATTTAAAAATGGTCACTTCCTTAGAAAACTCGTCTCTTGTTAAAGTGCATGGAGTGAGACGTTTATTGAGAACAAAAAATGTTTATTCTGCTGAAATCTATCGTCAAATTGTTAAAGAATATGGCAGTAGCGTGATAACAAGGCAACACGTTGGCAAATAGTGTCGTGCCTTTGAATCTGGCAGGGAAAATGTGATGAACGACAATTCGAGTCGAAGAGGCTGACCAAGTTCCTTAACGGCTGAGTACAACCGTGCACGTGTTGAGGAATTCATTCAAGAGGACAGACGAATAACTTTACGGCCTATTGAGCGTGACTTTTGATTATGCTATGTTATTGTGCAGCACATCGTATTAGATGAATTGCACTAGTTAAAGCTAAACGACCGGTGTCCTCTTTGAGTTTATTGCAGCGCTATGCTTTGGAGGGAACCAGTTTTCTTAGTCAAATCATGACTGTTTATAAGTGATAACTAATGTGACATTGCTCCATAACTTTACCTACAGAAGTAAAGGAGCATCTATGGAATGTAAACACCGCGATTCACCAAGGAAGGAGATATTTTAAGTGATACCTTCTGCTGGGCGCACTCGACAATATACCAGTTTTCCAAGTGAGTCATTATTTTAGATTTAGATAGGATTTATTTAGTATCTAAACAAACGCCTAAGAAATTCTGAAATCTAGATATAAAACACTTTTAAAATATTCGTTAACATGAGCTATCTTGAAAGTCTCGATTGACTATAAAAACAACTTGTAGTTCAAAAGGTAAGCTTCCAGAAATCACTGCTAACTTTAAAACAAATTAGTACTATTGTTTTTGCTCTGATACCTTCAATAATTGAGCCTTAAATTATCTTGCAATCTTAATTAATTGGATATTTAAAATTTTCTAATCGACATATCAAAACCAAATTAATATTATATTCAAAAGTGCATTATACACAAAGAGAACAACTATTGTTTACGTGGTTTAAGAAGGCAGTCTCCCAGTAGATTTCAAAGTTTATTAGAAATAAAGCCAAAATACTAGCTATATCTAAGCTTTGGATTATAAATTTAAATCTTTTGATATGAACTACTAAACAAAAAACCTTTTGAATAGCTGCCATATTGAAATGGAAAACCCGATTGATAAATCATGTAATTACGTTGTTTGTCCCAGGTTCAAAGAATGTGTTTGCCAAATTTAGTTTAAATTGGTCCACGTATTTTATTGTTATTGTAATCGATATTCTCGATCAACAAACATTAATTCTAATAACTATGTGATAGATATGGCGTAGGATTATGTTTCTAAGAAATTATAAGGTTTAAAGGCACGTCGACACAAAGAGGTAATTAGTGAAGACATAATTTTAATACATTCATTTGTTGTAGCCGCAAAGTTTGCACTGATAGTTTTCTTTAAAACCAGTTTAATTTTTTCACGAGAGAAAATAATATAATTACGAAGGAAAAATAAATCCTTTTGAACGTGTTTGGATTCAAAAACTTTCTTTAATGTCCACATCCTTTTACAATGTTTTTGAATACTTCAGTAGATCCTTTAAGATAGAAAAAAAAGTGTTTCGGCGTTGGTATACAATCAACTCCTCATTAGAAGAGTAGATTAAAACTTTTTTGATTAATTTACGGATTTTTATCATCTAAAAACTCAGGGATATGCTTACGCTGACTGATTTTAATTAAGACGTGGAAAAGAAGGATAACAGGGAGGCACTAAGGAGAAAATAAGACAAAGACGAAAAAATGTAAAAAGTAAAAATAAAATTGTGAGAACCTCCTTTTTAAGTTCTACAGATTTGAGAAGTCACAAATAATTAATGGAGATAAAGAATTCATTTTAATGTCCGTCTCTACAGGAGATTTAGTATCTAATTAAAGTGACTTGGTTCTGGGGAAAGACGGAAAGATGGGCGATTGGTGGAGGTGAGATATTCGTCGGAATAAGGTGGACACGTGTTCATAAATTTGATAAAATTGATGAACATGAGAATTCGCAATTTGTGGAGGAGAAGATTCATAAAATAAATCATCTAAATCGGGAATTAATTATACCAAGTAGCTAATATGATCTTGTGGTCGTATCTTAATTTATAAAAAGGTTTCAAAATTAATTAAAAAATAGACTTATTATAGGAACACAGTCAACACCATGTTGTATTGGGAGGGGGGGGGGAGAATGTTTTTTTAAAATATTTTCTTTAAACTGAGATCCATACCTTTTGTTCGGGATATCCTAGTATTCACATTCATAGGATAAGTACCAGAAAGGCAGTGTTAAATTATGCACCCGCATATTCATGCATGGAGAGGGATAAAATGTACATGAATAAACCAATTCAACACAACCCAGGAGGGATTAGAACACAAACCTCCTTAGTCACCGGTATACCAGACAAGACGAGAATAACACCTTTGTCTACGTACCCACTGGTGTGGATCGTACAAAAAAAATAATAGAGATAATATTACTAATTAATGGGATATTTAAATGTGGTTTTAATTTTGTTTATTTCACACGTGCGCACAAGCTTCGGTCAGTAATAAATAAGAAATTATGTTAACCGATAGATCAAATTTTTTGTATGCTTATTCTGTTGGTAGGCCTGTTTCTGTGCCGGGCGGGGAATCCAATAGGCCGGCAGCGGAGAATGGATTGTTGGTGGGGGTGAAGGGGGGTTTATTCCCTTTCAAAACAACGAGAGCTTACTGTGAAGAGGATAGTGTGAAAGAGGATCGTGAAGGTTTGGGAGGGGGTGAATAGAGGGTGTTGGGTGTGGTATTCACGTGTGTGTGTGTGTGTGTGTGTGTAAGTGTTGTATGGTCCAAGAGTTAGCGTCATCTTCATCAATGTAGGATCATTATTATCTAAATTATAACAAATTTATGTTTTTGAAAAAAGGAACCAGGAATAATCACAAATGAAAATGATTGATTACCTCCAACCAGGAGAGGAGAAGGGAAAAAAGGGATTAGGAATAACCACGAATGAAACTGATCGAAGAAATAAAACCAAGAAAGGAAAAAGCAACAACCACGAATGTCACTGATTAATGAACTTAGGCCAATACATAAAATTGAATTTTATGATATATAAAACAAATTCCGCTGGTATGACCTCTTGGTAGAACTCTATTTGGACAAGGAAACGGACATGTAGAAAGAAAAAACACATAATAATACTAATTTTGAGAAAGAAACATTTAGATCATTATGTTTAACGCCGTTACTCACAAGTATTTGTTGGTGAGAATGTTTCTCAAAATTTTGTTTGATCATAGATAATGAAGAGATAGGCTATATAAAACTGAAATTTCATAATACCGTTAAAATAATATATATCCGTGGGTTGTTGCCCAGGCACTGTACTGGTAAATTGTTTTATATCCTCTTCACAATCTATTTGATCAATAACACGCACAAATTATTTATTGAATGAACATGTTTAGTGGATTTAAAAGTCAACTTTATTACTGATTGAAGAAATTATTTAATACTAGTCAACAATAATTTCGTGTCTTGGAAACAACTTACAAGTTATCCGTAAAATAAAATATATAAAGAATTGTTTGCTAAAAATCTATTAATCCTCCAATCCTTTGAATCCTGGAGGGTACTCTAGATTCGAATAAAATTGAACAAATGTTTTTATTCTAGAGCTATGGTGGGTATTGTTAGCTCAGTCTAACAATAAAGTGGACAAACCTATCAGCCAGACCCCATACCACTAATTTTACTAATTTCTAATTATTAATGTAATAATAAATACATTAAAAACTAAAAAAACATTTATTTACTATTTTTATTTTCAATAATGTTGCTACTCCGTCCAATCCGTTGGCCTTTTGTGTCAAGATTGCTTAGTGGGATTGAGTATGCAGCGGAAAATAGCTGTTGTAGTGGGATGAGTATGCAGCGGAAAATAGCTGTTGTAGTGGGATGAGTATGCAGCGTAAAATAGCTGTGGGGTTGATTTTGATCTTTTTTATTGAATTATATTAAATACTATACAAGTGTATACAGGTGTTTTTAGGTTTTAGAACAGGTTGAAAGAGTTTACTGAGAAATTCCTTGTTCTGTCAATGTCCCTACTCAGCAGTTTCACGCCCTGACCTAGGTTCGGTGTTATAACGATAACTAGTGTTAAACACACGGCGTCCCGGCGTTGCGCGGTTAATTTAACTCGGACTTTCTAATTGGTTTGGGTCTTCCTCCTCCATACTGCACAGGATCTCAAGTATGGAGCTATTATATACATGGAGGGGGCCATCTTGACGCACAACTGAAGCCGACCTTGACTTGGGAAATTTTGGGGTTAGGGGGTATGAATCATCCCAGGTGGAGCGTGGCTGCTTTCATTTCCAAGAAAACAGTTATGTTTATATAGACTATACGTTATATAACTTATTTGTAATATATTTAATGTACGTAATAAACCTAGAATAAAAATACTAAGTATTTCAAAATTATCCACCTCTCAAACGGAATTATTCTATGCATAACAGTTACTAACATTTTCTCAATTTAATAAAGTTTGGCAAGTTACAACAAAGCTGATATGAGTTTAAGAAAAAAAGCGACCAAAATACTTAAAAAGTGATTATATATACATTTTTACTAGAATATACTGTAATTTTAACCTAGTTTATTAATATTAGCAACAACAATCTAGATTTTCGGATGATTTGAATTTTCAGACGCTTGTTATTACCCGAAATACAAAGTAATCTTCTATGGGTTTTTTTCACATAAAAATAACGCAAATTTATTCAACACTTACACCTGACTTACATAAAGCATTTAAACGCTCTCAATCGGGCTGTATTCTAATTAAAGTGAACGCACGTCCCTTTTTTCCTTATGCTTCCCTGTTAAACCGGCGGCCGGTTTCCATACTGTGCCATACAGCAGCTCGACCCGTCTCTCCGTCAGAGGGGCGTGGGTGGCTTCACTTCGTCGCAACGCTACAGCATAGGGTTGTCCTCTCCGTATATATCATAGCTTCATGGTCTCAAGCTTAAGGATATTCTCCTCGACTGTTATTATTATTTAGCACCGCGTCTTACTACCCATTCGGGTTATACGCTTTAAGTACTAATTACGCTAATGGATTAGGACTTGGGAAGGTTGGATTAGAGGAAGTTAACCCGCATTCGCGTGGAGGGAGAGTGGAAAACCATCTAGGAAAAACCACCTAAGCTCACCCGACCGAGGTTCGAACCTCGATCTCCCCATCCTCAGCAGTCTTGCTTAAACACAACTAGCGCGTTAGCCAATTACGCCACCGAGGCGGGTTCCTAGACTGTTACTGTAGTTGATTATGTAAAGCACTTCGAAGTAACTTCTTGACAACTGATGTACTTCCTAGTCCCACGCTCCTGAAAAGGTTTAAAAATTCGTTGCTATATACAAAAAAATGGAGGGGTGTTTCTTTTACGTTACTGCTTATGTCAATACTCTAAGTCATGCTAATTGGCAAAACAATCTTGGTTTTTGAAACATGACCTGGTACGCATGCGTAACTGTTGATTTATAACAATTTACGGTAATATTTATCAAGCTTACACATCCTTGCACGATCCATATCAACAAAAGCTCCAAGCTACGATAGTAGTTTAGAAGTTAATGGGAACCAAATCATAATAGTTAACAAAAATAAAGTATTTAAAAAAATATAAACAGCTATTTTTACTATATTTTCTTAGATTAGGATTAGAAATAAAGTGTATTCTACCACTCAACACCATAAACTTATAATTATATATAATACAATATCATGAATATTTAAAAAATATTTTATTTTTAACTTAGTATTTGTTTATTCATCAGATTAAATTGTCAGACTGGTTTTGTATCGTCAGACACGAAGAAAAATATTTTACAAACGTTTTTAAAGTATTTATTTCATCTTATTTTATAGACATTGAAAAAAAATAATTGATGTTATGAATGAGTTGTATACTTTTTAATTAAAATAATTTGCTGCCTTCATCAACAAAACTAAACCAGGTGAAACTTTGAAAATTATAAGGAAAAAATATTAAATGAACACTTCTAAAAAAAAGTTTTGAAAATATAACGCTATTGGATTGCATAATCTAATAAAAAGAAGCGTCCTTTATCATTTTAAATTTTGTTTTGTTTTTGTTTTAAAACCTCAAAACATTCCCTCAGGACTGGGGCATTCCGATCCAGCAATAATAACTAACACTCAACGTTCCTATCTCTTTATTCAGGTTCCACTATCTCTTTTCCCCCCCTTACTATTGCTCTTTATTTCTCTGCATTTATCTCTCTCTTTATTTTAATTTTAATCTTTTCTTATATTTCTTTCTCTCTATCCATAGCTTAATATTTATTATTTAAATCATTGTATTTCTTTTTCAGTCTTCTCTTTCTCTATATATGTACTAATTTATTTATCTGTCTCTTTTATATACTTTATTTTACTCTTTCTCTTTTCCTCACTTACTTTTACTCTTTAAGCTTTTTCTCACTTTATCTTTGTGTTTCGTTTTTCCTCACTTTTTCTCTCTTTTAATCACTTTCTCACGTTTTATGTTTATCTTTTTTATTTATTTATTTCACTTTATCTTTCTATTTCTCTCCCTCTGTATACATATAAAACGCCCTCTCTCTCTCTCTCTCTCTCTCTCTCTCTCTCACACACACACACACACACACACACACAATCTCCATACGAGGACACAATTCGGGCGTAACGTGGTTGTCCCCCCTTCGTTCCTTGGCTCGTTAACGACCCACCATTGTTCTCCTCCAGGGGGTCAAATGCCGGACCACCAACTACCCCTCCCCCCCATCTCACCTTGTGGTAGTGCTGACAGTTCCTCCCTGCCCTCCCACATAACCTGTTATAAGCGCATTCGTTCACAAACTACTCGCCGAGTCGCGTTCTGGACAATTTGTCGTTTTATGGTTCTCACGCGTCAGATACGTTGTGGTCTAGAGTGATGGGAATATTGAGTACTTGAGTGGTTTGGGGGCCACACTACAATAATCTGATGGTAAACGGTGATCATTTTCTCGTATTTCGGATATAGTTTTTATGAAACAAAAACAAATACGAGACAGTATAAAAATACATATTTATTTTCGGTCATAATTGATCACATTGTATTAAATTATTGGTGTTATTTAATAGGTATTTATAATTATTCATATCAAAAGTGACAGCTTCATATTATATAATAATAACAGAAGTACCCAGAATTGCTTGGGGTAACAATGCAATGTTCTTCGTCGTTACCCTAGGAAACGTTTTTCTTTACTTCAAACAAAAAGAAAAAATCACTTCGTTTTATTACTTCTTACCAAGTTTTTAATAAATTGCAGAAAAAAAAATCAAAAAATTTAAACTTACAGTTTTAAGATGGTCATGTTTGTACACAGGGGCTACTAATTTTACAATTTCAGCCCTCCTCGTACGGTAGATATCACGCAATGCTCATGATAAACGAACAAACTCTTCATTTGTATTAATATATATTATCTCTGACATCTTAGCTCAATCGGTAGCGTGTCCTATTTATTAAACTAAGGATCCCGAGATCGATTCTCGTCATGGCTGAAAAACTTATCTTTGGTGAGATTTGGGATTACCCTTTCACAGGGATAAATTAATGGCTGGGGATTGGATGTTGTGCCTGTCCTAGTCTTAAGTTAGATAATAAGTCATATGAAGATACGACAGGCCTAGCCAGCAGGAAGTGGAAAATATATGGCTTAAATAAAAAACCTACCCAGGCCATAGGCTGGAAACAGTAATGGATGTATATATATAATTACCATTTACCCACCTTTTTCTCACTGTATGAGCAACTAAAATAACTGAGACAATGAAACACACTTTTAGACAATACTGTGCGAATTTCTAACCGTTAAGAAGTTAATATGCTATTATGCTTGCACAGATTATTTGTCAGAAAAGATAATAATCTATATGATGTGATAGTTGTTTGGTTTCTGAACTTAATAGATAAGTATTCCAGCTGCAAATGCGCTCACTGTTGGATTCATAAACTATCTCAAACCCATAAAATCTAATTCTCTACATAACTGCGTTACTTGTTAACTATAGATCGTGTCAAAAAGAGATTAAGTATTCTCCTAAAATATTAGTTATTTTATAATTTAAAAAATATGGACTGGTAGTCTAGGGGTAAGGTGTCAGACTTCTGTGCTGGGGGGTCTGGGGTTCAATCCTCGGTCCCGGCACAGATTTATCTGATTGCCAAACCCTTCCCTCCCCTCTGACAAGTCGTGTATTAATTAATCACAACTTGTGAATGTGTAGAATGCCAGGCCTCCACCGTGGTTCGGATCCCACGTTAAACTGTAGGTCCTCCATTTCATCTCACAATCACCCTACCATTACACATTAGCATAAGTGCGTACAACCCGAACGGGTGTTAAGAGGCGCTGATAATAATAATAATAATATAATTGGGAAAAGATCTTATAAATATGTTGGAACACTTGATGTGTATGACATATTTTTACATCATAATATTTTGTTTACCATGAAGTAAGCCTCGTCGAATCAGGTCAATCAAATTTATAGTTCGCAGGCCGGTATTACACTATCACATATTTCTTTGATCAAAGAAATATATTACATATATTTCTTTGATCAAATATATGATAAAAGATTTAACGCCGTCTTTGATCAAAGATGTGTTATTACACTACATCACATTTCTTTTACAATCGCTACAATATATGTTATTAAAATAATTGACTCCAATGGTTTAATTCCAAGTGCAGCGACTGTGAGTGTTATTGTGATAATCTCATTGCTGCTTGGAACTAAAAGAAAACCTGTTAAATGATTGTGGATTCTACTTTGGGTTGGGAGACGAAATTCAAGAGGGATAAACAGTTGCCTGCTAAAGGAACTTCAAACTGAAGATCCGGAATCTTATCAAAAATATTTACGCATGAACTGTGAAACTTTTAAATATTTGGTAGCAAAAGTCACTCCATTAATTAAAAGAAAAAATAAACACCTAAGAAATCCTATGACTGATTCGCACATGCAGGATAATCTTTCAGGTTCCATTTTCTTTGATCAAACGTTAGAGCATGTTCTATAACGAAAATATGTGATCAAAGATCTGTAAAATATTTCTGTGATCAAAGATCTTTGAGGAGTCGTCAAAGTTACATCACATTTTCTTTGATCACAGATCTTTGATCAAAGAAATTTGACAAAAATGTGATAGTGTAATACCAGCCGTAGTAATGGAATGACAATTAAAAAACTAATAATCTGTATTAAGCTCTATCAATATAATCAACGATAATGGGAAATGTGTTAGCCGGATTGGTTGGTTACGATATTTTGCATCTCATTTTTGTAATTCAAATTAATTTGATTAGCTTATTTGTATTTTTAATTCAATCTCATTAAAAAAAATAGAAAATACTATGTGAGATAACTTGGTAATAATAGTTCACAAAACAATAAATATCCTATCGTACAGCCCATTACGCTTTACGTCACAAAACAATGCTAACGGAACAAATTTTCATTTTAATTTGGTCATCGAATTAATAATTCAAACTTAATTCAATGTTACATTATTTGGTTAGAACAAAGGGGATAGAAATAATCAAGCTCGCTTTTCTGTTTACATAAATCCACGTAATATAATAGCGAAACTACCTCTAATCTATTAGAAGCAAAATTCAACCAAACGCATCAAAGTAACTTTTTGATGGTAATGATGATGATTTTAATAAAAATAATATAAGGGCTATGAGCTGGATCATTACTAAACTAGTTGTTACTTTTCCTACAGAACCATGCTTATTAAATATTTATTGATGTATGCATACATATTTCTTTTTATTAAGCTTTCTATATAATTATACTAAAGCTAAAGTAATGAGTTTAAATATATACTTTTTATAAACGCGTCTTATTACTTATTCAGACTAAACGCTTTTATGTGATAATTACTCCAATGGGGTTAGGAAGAGGAAGGAAGCATTATAGAGGTAATCTACCTGCATATGTTTGGGAGGAGAGTGGAAAACCATTTAGGAAAAACAGCCCTCAGTAGACCCAATGATGATTCGAACCCCAACCTCCCAGTCATCAGCGGGGCATTCTAGGACTATAGTGACGCCTTAGACCATTTGGTTATTCAAGCAAGTATAACATATTTTAATATATGTTTCTTTTAGATGACCCTGTTTCTATTTTGAAAATAAATATTCATTTTTTACTAATTAAATTCATCCTAATCAAAAATGTGTTAATTAAATAAGATAAACTATAGCAATAAAAACAAATTAATAAAATTCAATCTAAACAGATTTCGTGAAATTTAATTGCGATAATATTTATGCTTAGAAATGTAATTAATTAATGTTTAGTGATAAAACTTTGTTTTGTTAATAGATAATATTTATAAATTAATTACTTTTGATTACAAACTCATTCTCTACAACAACAAACATAAAAGTTAATATCACCTAACTTAAGTTTAAAGTTAATAGTTGTACATTTTATCACACATTACTACTAATCAATTTATCAATTAATCTTCTATTAGTGATTTTGTGCCAAATATTATCGACTTGTTTTCAAAAATCCGAAGAGAACAAAATGTTAATGTGGATATATCTCTAATAAATGCAGCGCCATGCGTCTATAAAGAAGATGGAAGTAGTCCCTTGGCCAGAATCAGGTGCATTAGAACACTCATCACCGTTCTTAGAACAATAGAATTTACAAAACAAATCGGTTTTAGGATATAGAAATAAATGGTACAACACAATCACACAAACTTTCAGTAAACCACCCTAGAGTAAGTTTTCCTCAGAAAACAAACACATAATCTTGTTAATCATACTAATCACTCTTGATATATAAAATTCCAACAAAATTATAAAATATTTTTAATATATTTCTAATTTCTAAAAATTATTAATTTATTAAAAACAATAAAATTATTTTTAATCTTTAGAAATAAAGACTTATTCTTATTTATCAGGTAAAGCTATTCCCAGATATCCATTTTTAACTCAAACTTCAAGGCCAATATCATACATTTGATATGCTCTATT
The DNA here is from genome assembly GCA_902141375.1 of Timema poppense. Classification (NCBI taxonomy): domain Eukaryota; kingdom Metazoa; phylum Arthropoda; class Insecta; order Phasmatodea; family Timematidae; genus Timema; species Timema poppense. The sequence continues at coordinate 8,453 of CABFOV010004058.1, read as the reverse complement.
ACCTGTTATCAGTAAAAAAAACCTTAAATTAACTTATTTAAAATAAAAAAAAACTTGAATTATTATGGATAATGTAAAATAGTTCTAAGATACCAATTTTGAACAAAATAGGTTTTTTTTTCCAAAGAATTCAAACGGTACCAAAACGAGTCACGAGTAAACTAATCTAATGCTCTCAAAGAAGTTAAATTTATTTCAATATAATGTATATTTACCGTAGAGGTCTCTCTGATCGGACATTGGATGTCAATCTCAATTGGCATTAACCTGAGCCGTATCCGACTGTATCGACACATAGTTCAAGCGCTTGGTATATTAGCTGAGGTCAGTTGTGCCTCTGTATGGACTGCTAATTCAGCTGTGTGAGTGACTGTTGTGTGACATATATGCCTCCGGATTGGACACCCTGACGGAAATGGGAGGGACGTTAAAGATGGTTTAAACTCGACTTGTAAACAGTTGGCTGTTGACAGTTGTCAGAAAGTGTCTTGAAGATTCGTCCCTTCAGCAATGGCGTGCCTTGAGCACCATGAGTGTTACGTGAATTAGATAGTGGTATGGACATTTGTATATGAGAGTTTTCAGAAAGTGTCCGTTCAGCGATGGCGTGCGATGAGTGTTACATGAGTATGGTAGTAGTACGGACTGTCGGGTATTGACAGTTGTCAGAGTGTGTCCTGAAGATTCGCTCGTTCAGCGACCCCAGCGCTAGAAGATAGTGTAGTGACAACATAATAAACAATCATCTTCTCGGATATCCGGCCACGAACCCAAATATAAAGTAATGTTATATTGACAATGGGTATATTTTAAAGACCTATTCTTTATAAAAACCCATGCTAACGACCAATTTGTCCAACATTCCTTGATCAAGTGACCTTCACCTACAACCCTTATCCTATCCATACTCACAAGATAATATATAAGATAAGGGAGGTCTTCACAAGGTGGAAACAATAAATGGGGGACTTAAAGCTTGTCGCACACCTTATCGGATAGGAAAGGAACGCATCGGAAATTTTTGATTACCTACATTTTAATGGAGGCCCGCACACTGACTTAGATCGTATCGGAACGGAACGAATCGGTTTGCCAGGAGGTAATATTTTAAAGATTGCCGATGGATTCCGAAGCTATGCGGATGCTTTCTCAACAATGGACTATAGAATCATCTACAATAGCGCCCAGCTTACACCTGTTGATGATCGTTCCCTGTTTTAAAACAATTTTTGCTTATTAAATAAAAATTGGAAGAAGAAATAATTAATTTAGTTCAACAATAATCTATAATTTATTACATTTCTAACAAACTTTTATAGTACAACTGTGTTATAAAAGAAAACGCGTGGAAGGAAATATCGGAAATTTTATGTTGCATTTACTGTATGCCGTGCACTCAAAAGTATTTTTGAAGCTGCTGTTTCTTATTCCTCGGCATCGGCATCAGCATCGGCATCAATGCACACACCAGCCATCATTGCCTGATCTTCACTGCTGCTATCACTCACTATCACCAAATCACTAGAAACGATGAATCTTTTTGGTTGCTCTCTTCCGACTGACATGAATTGATTACCTGACTCGTGTGCGGACAAAACCCGTTTCCGTTCAGAGGGGGGGGGGGTTCTGGGTTCCG